>JAWWLV010000035.1:13286423-13304833 GCA_035041135.1 Platyrinchus mystaceus
TTGCCACTGCTAAAAAGTTCTCCAAAGTTCGAAGAGAAATGGGCACTGAGACCAAAAATTTAACCCATGGCTGCTGTACTCTTCTCTAAATTTTCTTGAAGACCTGATTTTCAGGTTTTTAAAGAATTTTTTTCTGCCAGTGAGGAAGGCCTTTCACTGGCTGAGCTCCAACAGCAGTGGCTCTGTTTTAAACAGCCATAATGGTGGGAGCAGGAGCCAGTCTGGTGCTGTTCTATTGCAATGTTTGTTCTGAGCAGTGAAGATACAAGCTGAATTACTGCAGATCATTACGTGCATCAATACTGTCTTGCTGGCCTCAGCTCTTGTCTACCTTTCCTAAAAGCCAGCCAACACACACTACACAGGTCTTGCCAGCTCAGCAAGAGCAGCACAGTGCAAAGGGAGCTTCAGAAAAGCTCCATTCTAGAAGCCAAAAGAATCTGTAAAGTGGGAAGTGCAAAGCAGTGTCTGCATAAGCTGAACTCAACAGATCACATTATAGATACTGACCTTCTGATACTGCTCCTCATTCATCTGCAGAGCCAGGAGGAAGTCTGCATGCTGCAAGAGAGATGTGCATCTGTATTTACAGAACAGATAAAGCAATTTTCCAAACTCTACACTCATTTACATTATCTCAGGACTTGCAAACCACCATAAAAGGCTCGCTGTCTGCTCATAACATCACTCAGCCCAGCCCTCCAATCCATTAAGCTATTTATGATTCAGCTAAAACAGATGGGAGAAGCAAAGGCAGCAAGAACAAAGAACTAAATTCTATATTATGGAGGGCTGCTGGTTCAGGTTTCCATGGGCAGAGATGATCTCACCCAAGGGGCCCCTCCAGAGAACATGAGCTTTGTGTTTCAAAGGAGACACTATCCATCTGCCTAGGAGAAAAGGATCTTTAGGGAGCTGCTTTAGAGAGGACTGTGGGTGCAGAGCTGTGAATTCAGTCCTTCCTCAGCCTATGAGGGGAAGACAACAGGGTTCTGCTTCAAGACACACAGTTCTCAGCACAGGACAAGCTGTTCTGGAGCCACAGGATTGCCAACCTGTGGAAGGGAGAGTGAGTGGACAGCCTGCCTTGGGCCTGGCCATTACTCACCACCACCACTGAGCTGCAATTACAAGCCCTAAAGCAGCAGAGAAGCCTGCTAACAGTCAGAGGAGAGAATTAGTTAGTAGAGTTTTCACCACTTCATAGCAAAAAAAAAAGGCCCAGAATGGTGTTTGCACAAGTAGCAGCTGCACATTTAAGTAAATATGAAACTCTGTACTTGGCTTCTTTCCTTTCAAATTGAGTTACTTGGGAATAGACATATGTGTTAACAGGTAGGGAAGGGGCAAACATAGTTATTCAATATTTGGTTCAGTGTTTGAATTTCTGTAAGAGACAGATTTTCACATTTAGGGCCAAAACCTTGACAGTTGTTGAAGTTGTTTGCACCAGAAGATCAAAGCAGCTCCTATCACTCACCTCTGCCATCTCTTTCACTTTCTGCTCATAGAATTCCTGCTCCAGTAGCACCGGGGGGAGAAGAGAGCGCTTGTTATAGGACCTCCAGTGTCGTCTCTTATTCTCCAAGAAGAACATGCGCTTCTCAATCTTCACATCCCCTGAAGCAGAGTTAAAGGCACAACAAAATGGGAATGGAGCAGCCAGAACAAAGCTTAAATCCTTCTTCCTCCACACACCACCAGCTGTGTAACTTCAGCATCTCAAACAGCACTGTACCAAGCAGAGGCACTAATGAAGAGGATCTCCAAAACAGATACCAGGCTGTGACAGAAACTCAGCTGTTTTGGGACCACATCCCCTTTTTGAGAACAGTGCTTCGTGCTGCAAGCCAGTTCTGCTCACAATAACGATGCAGAGAACACAACACACACAGCTTGGCATTTACCTTGCTCAAATTTGAAGTCTATATATGAATATTGATTCATTTCTTTCCTCCTCTTTCGTTTCCCGCTGGTTTCGGGAGACAGCTCCTGCCATTTTTTGATAGCGTCTGAAAAGGCCTAGAGAACAACATACAGACTTAAATCCTGTGCCTGGGAGAAAGCAAAAGCACATACTTCAAGCTGAAGCACAGTACAAACATTGGCATAGGACTGATCCAAAACTAGAAAGCCAATATAGAGGCAATTTTACATCCTTCCTTTGCTCACCTTGTTATGTACTCATAAAGTAATCATTCCATAAAAACAAACTAGTTGGATGGTACTTCATAACACCTCATCTAATAACCTGCATCACAGTGCAGTATTAAACAAAGTTGGTTTGGGTTTTTTTGTGGCTGAGTTTGGGTTTTTTTGTTTAAAAAACTGAGGTTAAAAATGCTCAGTGCTCAATCAATCAATCAATCAAGTGAAGAGACAAGAAGCTTTTGTTTTAGTGAAGTTATGGAATAGTAGAGGAAGAAGCTCAAGCAAGGGGAGTGTATCAGAGGAACAGATCCAAGTAAAAAACTTGAAGCCAAGGAAAAAACTGGCATTCAGTTTGTTGATACTTAAAACAAGTGTCTTTGCATCTCCATTACAGCAAAGCTCTTATGTGGAACACAGGACTCATTCCACAAGTCATAATAAGATGAAACAGGACATTGAGGCTTGGGCTTCTCTTCAATTCCATGCAGTCAGTTAACTAACAGCAGCAGTTAAATGTTTTCAGATTTAGCTAAATGTCTAGGTTTTATTGGCAATTATACTGCACTTCAGCAGCAACCGTAGGGGAACATTTCCCAGTTTAATGCATCACCCACCATCAACTAGACAGTGTTTCCCCAGCTCTCCTATTAGGGAAAGTAAAAACTTCCTGCAGCATTCTGTCTGGCCAATAAATTTCAAAAAAATCTCTACTAAATGGATTAAAACTTCTTAAAAGGAAAGGAAGATTATTATAAAACCCATAATCACACACTAGCAGATGGTACAGTAAGGCAAAAGACGTCTCAGTGCTCTCAGCAGACATGGGAGATAAGCCTAGGAAGGAAAACAGACTTGAGCTGGAGAACCTTTCGTGTGATTGCATAGTGTCCCTTGAGCTCGTGCAGGGCCCACTTGATGTCCTGGCTGCTCAGCATTTTGAAGTCTGCCATGAGCAGGTCAGCTGCCTGGATAAAGCACCGCTGGTCAAGGGGGGCAAGTTTGGAAAAGTCAAAGTAGTCCACTTTAGGCACCTAAGGAGAAAATGAGAGAGACTGAAAGGCTGCTATAAACACACACAACAACACCCCAAATCGCCCTTTCAGTGATCAGGACCTTCTGCAAGACCACCCAAAATTCAGGTTAGGTGGCACCCAGTAACCTGAGCACCTATATAACAATCACCTACATAACCAGAGCATGGCATAGGTGTGCAGCCTATTGGTCTAAGCATCTGTGTAGGTGACCTGCACAAGGTAGATTATAGTTTAAAACCACTGTGTGTTGGCTGCATGAGACAGCAAGCAGAGGAAATATTTAGGTTACTATAAAGGGTGAAGCTTTATTTGGCTCAAGGTTGAAAGATGCTTCCAAGGGTAGAAAGAGGTATTCAACATTTCTCTCTCAGCTACAGAGAGCTATTTCAACATACTCAAAGCTCAGAGAATTTTTTTTTGGTCAAATGGACTTTTAAAAACAAATAAAATCAAGCAGCTGTAGGGAGATTTGCAGTTAAGAGACCAAAAGGCAATGCCTAAAGGCCAGACAAGAGAGACCTGAGGGCCGAGGCTACTTCATGGGAGAATGACTGTGGAATTCTTGTCTCAGTTATCAAAATGAACACTTAAGATGGGGCAGTGACAGGCAGGACAGAGGGGCTCGCTGCAGGCAAAGGAGCAGACACTGCAGCTATGCCACAGCAAAACAGCAAAGTCTTGGAAATCATCTTGCAAGCAACTAACTTGCTATTTAACACCGTCTTAAACATGCCCAGAGGCCTCCTGTGAAAGCACAGCTCAGTCAAGCACTCTGCAAACACACACTAATCAAACCAGACATCCCCAGGTCCACTCAGGCTGAACAGACTGGCCCAGAGGCACACTGGAGATGAGGATACTCTCACTTGCCTTTGTCTCATCTTGGCTGGCAAGCAGGCTGCTGGGATTCAAAACCACTCTGCCTTCCTTCTTTGGGTAATCTGGATTTTCCAGAAGAAAGTTACAAAGTCTGAAAAGACAAATATAGTTACATCAGGCTTGGGGAGCTCAGTTCATTTCCCACTTGTCCAATTTTTAGTAGCCTGTAATTATGAGGCCACACAGGCAAGTCACAGCCTGCTCTGGAAGGATCAAGGGAGGTCCTAAACTTGAACAAACTGCAAGTAAATGACTCAGAATTAAGTAAAAAATGATCAGCTGCGTGACTGTAGAAGGAAAAGCAAATAAATGTCTTTCAACAATTAAAATTGACATACAGGAAGCTTGTATGGGTAAGCTATTAATCATCTACGGAAAAAACAGCCTAAAAATCGCTACAAAACCCATGGAAGGTTGATGTCTTCCTGAATTAAAATATTACAGATTCAAATTTGAATTAAAGCCTCCATTCTCAATCTACCATCACATTAAAGCAACCTGGTCTAGTGGAAGGTGTCCCTGCCTGTGGCAGGTGCTGGAATCAGCTGATCTTTAAGACCCTTTCCAACTCAAACCATTCTGTGATTTTACAAATAAAGCAGCGACAAAAACATGTTCAAAGTATGTGTACATGCAATACACACTCTGAATACAGGTTTCATTGTAATAAAGCTTGAAATTACACCAGCATTATCCAAATTCCAGTAGAAACTGGTCCGGTGAGAACAGCACTTGGAAAATAATCACTAAAATCGCTGACAAAATTGCATAATAGCCTGTAAATGCAGCATACCTGAGGTCCCTATCACAAATAGTTATAACTGTCAGGTAAATGTAGTTTAAATGACTATTTTAGCTCCGAAAAGACTCAGCAAGCGGTTTCCAAATACGCAGCAATTGTTGGAGACCACAAACAGCCAGAAGCCCTTCTGAAAGGGCAGCCTGCTGCAGGCTGTCGGCCTGAATCACTCTCACAGCTTGTGCTCAGCCCTCACCAACCAGCTGTGCCGGCTGGCTCAAGTAACAGGAGCTGTTCCTCAGTTTCCCCAGCTGTAGAATAAGATCTGCCTGAAAGGAGCCAGGACAAGCAATTAACATTTGCAAAACCACGGGAATGAGAAGGTGCTAGGCTGCAGCAAAGACATAATTGCGGCTAATTTACATTCCTGATGTCAGAAATCAGGCCCTAATTAAGAAATCTGAACTGGCTGGAAGCATTAACCCACTATCAAGGCACCATTACTTTAGCCCTGCTTTCACATTCAAAGCAGGGGCATTTCTTTTTGCTTAATCGGGTATTGACATATTGAGCCAGAAGCTTTTGACCGAGTGTGAATGCTCCCGCACACAAAAGCTGAATAGATGATATCCTGCTAAGAGGAGCTCCCACATCTTATCTTTCACATCAGTTGGGTTTTCAGAAGATCATTTGGGGGGGAAAAAAAACCAACAAAATACCTCTGCACCGGGCATTTAACAGCTTTCAGCTCCCCCCCCCCACCCCTTTGGTGGAAGGTAACTGTTTTAATCCAACACAAGGGAAACTTCAAGGAGCTCCAACCGCAGCTCCAAGGGCCGGGATACATTTGAAGTATCCTGCTCGTTGCCATTTCAGCGCTCAGGGTTTTTGGGGATGTTAACCTTCAGTGCCTGACAATTAGTTAAGTGGGTCCCGGCGCACAACCACACACACTCAGGGCACTGTTCATTAATATCTGCACCACAGGACACAGAGCTGGTTAAAAGCCTCATCCCTGCCCAAACCCAGCCACCCTTATTTATTATATTTCAAACCTGATTCAGCTTGACACACGGTGGAGATCAAAGAGTCCCTGCCAGCCAGGCTGACCAGTGCTTTGACCCATTTGTTCTCACACAAAAGCTGCAGTGACAACTCAAAAGATAGTTTGGTTAAAGGAATAAAAATATCGAGAAGAAATCTTTATCATCCCGTAAGTGGGTAACGCACCGCTGAGCAGACACTGTAGCTGCCTACAGGGAAGCCTGGAAGCACCTTTTCATCTCACTGGGTCTGTGGCACACAATGGGAGAGAAGAGATTTCGGGAGCAGAAAGGGAAGGAACACATTAAGACCGACAGAAGCCGATAGTGTGATTTAATTCCATCAGGCTTCGCTAAATCCCCGCAGCACACAAAGATGAGGGTTTTCACACTGTCTGCCAGGGTCTTGCAGCCAGATGATGCCCAACCTCAACACACCAATCGCCCCAAGGAACGGCCCTGCTGGTCTTCTACACCCCCACCACAACCATCCACCTCGAGGGGCACCCAGTCCATGGTGTGGACACCCAAAAGTTGCTCCACCACAGCAGGGAAAGCACTTTGGAAAGACAAGAAAAGTTACAGTCTGATGACTTTCTGACCAAGCCCTACTTTGGAGACACGACTTCACAACATAGGCAAAGCAGCAGAATAGGAAATCTATGTCCAATGGATGGGATCATCCTTAGTTCCTTGCCAGTTAACTTATTTATGGCCCAATAACTAATTCTAAGCCTCACGCACTTAAATGCTGCTTAATTAGTGCCCCAGTTAGCTGGAAAGGGCATTGGATTTATACAAGTGAATACTCTGGCAACCAACACCTATTCTTCATTCCTGTAAAACGTGTTGGAGACAGCAGCTGACAGTTGCAGAGAGAGAAAGAGAGGCCACCAAGCATCAGACACCAGTCACAAGTGATTTACTTCAAACCACTCTCCCCCTGGTGCCAACACACGCAAGCCTTCGCTCCTCGGCTCTGCAAACTGCACCCAGAAGGGCAGGGAGATGATGCAACTCAGCAATAAGGTTAATCACTTTTTTTTTTTTAAAACTTTTGACTCCAATGGAACTCCCAGAGGTCTCCAGCACGATGAACACTAAGGTATCCCTGAGCTGCTAACACGCAGTCCTCGCACCGATATTTCTTTCGGCTCCTTTTATTTCACTTCTTAGCTCGTATTTCTGCTCAGTTTGACCAAAATCAGTACTTCAGCAGATCTCTAGAAGCAATCCTACCAGCCCTTAAATGTGTTTGCTCTATTTTATCTGTAAAAAGTGATGTGAGAGAACTCAAACAGCACTGCTGCTACTTAAGCAAGTAAAGGGAATAAAAGCCAACATCATAACACTAAATAATGAAGTCCAAGCCAGTATCAGCTTCACCTGGAAAAAGCCAAAAACCAGTGAAATGAAGAGGCAGAGAACCATTTTCTCCAACTCAACACTCAACAACCCACCTTCGTACCATGTTTTATAGAAGTCATCTTAACCCTTCAATCCTGATACTCATCCTTTTTAAGAACCCTAGTATTAGATAAGACAAAATTATATGTGATATTGTTAAGTTAGCACATGATCTTAAAAGCAGAGAAGCTACAGCACAACATCAGAATTATAGAGGGTTTAGGAATAGCTCTACTAGAAGTAGAAACCAAAAACACTCTGCTCTTTGGCAGTATCAGGGCAGTGCTGAGTCCCAGACTGGATGTGCTCTGGAACAGCATCACTGGCTGGTGTGGACATGGATATGTGCTGCAGTTATAGGACACCCTGTGGTTCATGTGTACTTACACATTTAAGTCATAGCAGTTCTTGATGATGATTAATTCTTCAATATACTCCTTCTTCACATCTGGGAATCTTGCTTCCTACAGTAGGAAAAGCTAAAGGTTAGGTAGGTATTCGAGGAGCTGAGCAGCACATGTAGCAAGAGCACCAAAGACAGGGATTTATAGGTAATTATCTGGCACACTCCTGAGACTGGGGACCATTTATATCCATCCAGCCTGGCTACTGCAAGCTGCTGGCTTTCCTTTGCTCCACAGCATGATTGCTAACAGCTCTTTCTCAAAGGAGGAGTGTGGGTAGTGATGTGAAAGGCCACGAGCAGCTGCCCTGAGGAGAGATTCAGACCCGATGGAAACAGGGGAGGCACGTAGGTATGATCTACAACACAAGGAGAGCTAATATTTACCTTCAGCCAGACCTCAAGGAGTTCCTGATTGTGTGCTGAAATACAACATTCCAAAGCAAAAGGGAAAAACCTAACACCACAAATACCCACCCCAAGCACCCAGACACACCAGCAACGAGACCAGGACAGAAAACAAACCTTTACTGGCATTTCTGGGAAGGCTCTCCCAGCATTTGTCACATAGCAGAGAACACTCTTTGCTGCTCTCTCTCACGTTCCTGTACAAGTATTGCAAATGATTGTACCTTGTGGTATTTTGCTTTACAAGACTGGACTGGTCAGGGTTGTCAAGCAACCCTGACAATGCAACAGCAGCTTCATATCCACCTCAAACAAAGTCACTGATCAATGAGGTCTTACTTGGAAAGAACTGAATTTTGTTGGACTGCTAGAAAAAAAAAACAGCAGTAGAAAAAAAACAGGAAAAAAAGATATTTTCCTCAACCTCCAAGTTTTCCCAAGTAGAATCAGATATGGGATGTGGAGGGAAGACTTAGAAGGACTGGGGGAGGTGTAAGATACAGAGGCAGCAGAATAAGCTTGTTTGCAAATAAATACTCAATAAGGCATCAAGAGGGATCCTTCCTCCCTAGCAATCAAGGGGAGGAATGTGCAAACATTATACACATGAATCACCACATTTTTATTTTGCTTTGTTTTTCAAATTTCCACCATGTTGCCCAAGCTGCTGAATATACCAATGGATAAGGAGTGCCCTTCTTGGTGGTTCAGTAGCCAGTGCCCCTCATGCCAAACTTCACATGCAGAGTCAGCAAGGAGCATGTGGAGTTAACATGAGTCCTCACACTGCTTATCCAGTTATCCCTCAGTGCTACTGCTTGGAAATCCACACTGCAAGGGCAACTATTACCCCTTGGCCACAGACCAAACTACTGCAGGAGAGGCAGCTGAAAACAGTCCTGGTTCTCAGCCACATGTCTCTAAGCTCTCTCTACCCCACCCTCTATCCCTCTGCCAGTGTTTGGGGTCTCAGGTTTGCCCAGTTAGCTTTACATCTCTACAGAGATGTAGCTCTACAGAGCTGTGTTAGGAATCAGCCACACAAAACCAAACTAGCAGATCCAAGAGGGCAGTAGCCTTTCAGGGAACCAACCCATGTTACTTCACCCCAAACTACAAGTTTTCCAAGACAGTTCACCACATGCTCCTCACCTGGTAGGTGGCTGAGCATCAGCCAAAGCAACGAGGATCTGCAGCTGGAGCCACCAGCACGTGAAACTCTACACACCCTGAAAAACCTGCCTGGGAACATCACACACAGGAGGCAAACGAGCCCTGGGAGTGAATACTCACTGTCTCTCTGATGAGCAGCACAGTGAGGTCCTGCTCCTGCCCAGCAGCTCCTTGTTCTGGCACGTTGCTGGAGCCGAGTTCCTGAGAGCCCTGTGCGGGGAAGGCCGGGCCCGGCTGCTCGTTGTCCCTCCCTCCCTGCTGACCCGTTTCCTCGGGCGGATGCGCCGGCTGGGGAGAAGCAGGGCCTGGAATCCCGTCCTGCTGTGGCTCTGGCCGGGGGAAGGCTGGCCCAGGAGCCTTCTCTCCATAAGCCCTCAAAGACCCTGGGTCTGCCTCTGGCTGCCCTTGCTGAGGAGCACAACCATTTGCTACAGCACGTGGCTCGTCTTCCAGCGCTGGGAAGGACCGGTGCTCCGGCCGGCTCTTCTCCTGGGTTTCCTGCTCTGTGCTGGTTGCAGCAGCTGTTCCTTCGAGGTTTTGTTCTGGCTCCACGTTCTCTCCTTGCCATCCCTGGGCTTCCACCTTTTCCTCCTGTTGTGGTGGAAGGTCTGCGTTCTCCAGACTCACAGTTTCTGTGTTAACTAAAGGCTGTGGACTCGTCTTTACTGGTGGCACCAAACTTGGACCAGGCTCCTGGTTACCTGTAAGTTCAAAGCTGGGGCCATTAAGCTCAGAGGGTCCAGGCTGCTGCAGGCCAAAGTTCACACTCTCATCCCTGCTTGGTCCAGCACTGCTCTCCACCACATGATTATACCCATCTCCCTGGCACAGCAGGGCTGAATCCTGCCCATCCTGTGGGTCTGCGCTCCTCGAGGGCTCAGCAGCACTTTGAGATCCTCCTCCCACAGTGTTTGCACCCTGCCACGGAGCAGCAGGTCTGATGACATTGGCACGTAGAGGCTGCTCAAGCTTTGGGGTCTGAAAAGAACATAGACAAGAGGTAGGTTAGGAATTCCTGTCTGCATGTCAGAATCCTTGTTTTAGAAACTTTTGCCTCTAATCAAATGTCTGATGGGAAGCAGATACACAGTCTGTTTAGCAAGATGCTTAATAAGGCAGAAAACTGCAACCCACATATCTTTGTTTCACTGAGCTCCATCCTCAGCCTGTCCCCAGGTGCTAAGAGAACATTTGGCAGAACTGGGGATGCACAGGACTTTCAGAGTGGAACAATTTCCTAAGCTCACCTCAGTATTCACTTCCCTCCCAGCAAAATAGTCTGGGAACAAGGAACTAACTGATGACATATTTGTGTTCTCACCAATTTATTGAAACAAGCAGGAACCAAAGCTCAAAACATTAATCTCTGGCCTTGTTCTTGCCTCTAGCAGACAGACTGCTGTATGCTAACAGAGCCTGAGTGTTCTCTGCTACTGTTTTCAACTAAGAAACAGAAAGGTCAGCTTTGCAACCTATTTGCTCAATGCTTCTGGTTAATGTAACAGAAAAGTGGAATATATTCTTAATATAACATAGATAAGAAATGCTGCAAAAATCTTAAGTGCATGCAACAGCCCAACATGAATGCAAATAGCACAGAGGAATATTAAACATACAAGGTGTGTATATAAATCAAACAAGGCATGGTTTGAAAACCCACCTTCTGTGGAAGATCAAGTCCTCTTACATAACACACCACCTCTCTGGATTCAGACAGACAACTTTATGGGAGCTACAACCTTGGTTAAGTAGAACTTTAGCCTAGTTCTCCCCCTCCTGTGCCCAAATATGATTAAATAAAACCAGCAAAATGCCATCATTTCAACGTTATTTCAGACATCCTGAGTAGATTGCTGTAACCACACAGGACTCGGAGGAATGCATCAGATGTTTGCACAAGACTTAGCTATACAGGCCATGAACAAAGGAGAGCAACTACAAGAATGAAAAATTACCTCTGCCAAGATGACCACATCATCATCATCTTCCTCAGGCTGCTGCTTTTCTGGCGTTTCCAGCAACAAGGGTAATTCTTCATCCGAGGAATCTGATATCATGATAAGCTCTTCGTCCCTGCGGTTTACCCAGTCTGCAGAACAGCAAGTAAAGTTAAAATTAGCTCTTGGCTCAAGGTAAAACTGGAATTTACAGGGCACATGTAGTACCAAAACACCTGAAAGAGCCATCTTCACATTGGCACTGCAGCAACAGGGAAGAAGCACTCAAAGGTCACCGATTTGTCTGCAAGTTACTCTTACAGCCGCTCCTTCCTCCCTCAGCCCCCGAGCAAAACACCTGCACAGCCACAGCTCACCACAACAGCACCTGCAGGAACAGCCACTGACACTCACCCAGAGGGTCTTCTATCCCAAACTTCAGCACAAGTCAAGCTGCTGCAGAAATTACTCTGAACAAGCCATACTTTTGCAGAGAAGTCCTGAACTTTCAGTACCTCGAGGGCACTGCATTTTCTTTTATTAACGTGCAGTGCATTCTAGCAGAGAGATAAGGTTCTCTGAGCAATTTGGCCTCTTCTGGAAGAGTGAGGCTTTGCAGGAGTACCTTATGGAGGGCTGAGATAGGGCCTGTGGCTGTGGGTGCAGAAGATATCCTGCTATTAGATGACAACCTTGTCCCTCAAGGTTCGTCAAGAGTGGAACACAGATGCTACTGAACACAAGTGATATATTCAAGGCAGAAACAGGGTTTCTGTACCACAGAGACAACATACAACTATGCTTGTCCTCAAGTTTGACAAGTTTTGGCTTATTTTTTAGCATGAGTATTCATTTATCACCTTTCAGGCATCATTTTGAATTGCACTCTTGGAGGAAGGGGTGCCAGTGCACACAGCCCTGTGAGGGCACGAATGCAGGGCCAACCTCTCTCCTGTGGGAGCCTCAGGAGGATGGATCCTCCTTGGATCTGCTGAAACACCTCCACGTGGGGTTCCCACAAAGTGAGCAATCTCCCTTAAGGCAGTACAACACGAGAGAGACAAGAGCCAAATATTTTGCATGCCTGCATGACATGAAAGAGCTTTCTGGAGGTGGCTGAGTCAGTGTAACAGAGCAGTGTGTGACAGGACACAACAGACCACCAGCAGTTCCCAGCAACAGCACTCCTGAGAGTTTAGTGGCTGTGAATCCTGATGGTCATAAGCAGAGTTTTGGAAATAGGCACAGCTCAGTACTCACCTTTCCCTCTGTGACTGAGGAAGCTGTTCAAGTTAATCACTTCTTCATTCCCACCTCTCTCTGCCATTTTAAACAGCTGTACCCACCGGTGTCAGTGCCCCGGCATGGCAGTCAGGCTCACATGAGGAACTAGAAGGTAAAATAAAACCAGGAGAGAGTAAGGCAAACTCAACTGCACCCTGAGCACACTTCCTCAAGACTAGGCCACGTTTTGGGGCTTCTCCTGGCTCTCCCAGCTCAGTCTCGTCATGAGGATATTTTTCTGTACCCCCTTCTCAGTATCTAAGGGCAGACATGTCTATCTTCTGTTCCAACGGTTAAGACAGTCAACTGAAGAGTGCAATCAGGCCTGAGAAGTTTCTCTGGAGAAGACACCAAGATTCTTACAAGCTGTGCAATCACAAAGTGAGGAGAGATGCAGTTCTGTCCAGACAGGACTCAACCCCTCCCCATATATAAATCTTCTGTTTCCAATAAGTCCAAAACCTGATGCACCAACACCCAAAGCAGTGTTCCTTCCACCATCAACTCGTGAGAGGGGCAAAAGCCCCTTGCCTGAGCAGTCACAGGGCAGCTCCACCTAAACCTGCATCTCAAACATCCCAGCTGATGTCATTACAACCACCCCTGTCACCCTTAATGCCACGAAGTCGAGCTCACTTCCACAACACCCACGTTGCTGGCACGGCAGAAGGGAGCTGCACCCCTGGCAGGGCAGTGTGTGAGTGCAGGGTTTGTGCCTGCACTGAGAGCCAGCAGGGGAACAAGTGACATTACAGAGCACACGTTCCTGCCACCATCTGCTATCCTAAAGAAGAGATTTCCCTGATTTACAGTGAGGGGTTGGTACAAATTCCAGGATACACCATCTGCTCTCAATCCAGAAAGGAGAACATGACAGGAATCAGGTTCCTTCACAGGACTGAGCTTTTGGGACTAAAGTTTGCTACCCCAACCTGTTCTCAGAGAGGCACAATGAACCAGAGGTTCCCAAACAGGATTAGGGGGGCAGAGGAATCACTGCAACCTGAACAGGAGGTTTCCATTTTATGCTCTGTCAGCTTATAGCTCTCAATCCCTATCATGGAGAGGCTGAACACATGCACAAACTCTGAGCACAATTTGATAGCTGGAAGGAGAAAGAAGGTCTTTTTATTGAAAAGCATTCATCTCCTTATTGCAGCACAGAGGAATCTATACTATTAAATATTTACTGATGCATAAGTTGGAAGAAAGTAATGGATCTGCTATAAAATCCTGTTTGCTACTACACAAGAGCAGTATAAATTCCTCCTCAGTAATTCTATTTAACGTCCTCTGCAGGGAACAGGATCTGCAGCTAGGGCAGTAAAATGAAGAAATCAGTTCAGATGCACAGGTTACAATAATAAAAATAAAAATGTATAATTTAGCACTTAAGAAAGCCCAGCAGCACAGCTCAGTGCCTGAAGCAGCCTTCTCCAGAGGGAACCTCCAGCAGAAAGGCTTAGCTACAAACAGCCACTCTCACCTGATCCCTGCACTGGTGATGGTCCAAATTTAGTGGGACATTGGGTGAGGGAACTGCAGAGGCCTCTTCTAACCAGCATTACCACCAATATGCAACCCCCCCTGTACTGAGCCCTGAGACCTCAGCAGCACACCCTGTTCCCAGCGAGCAACTCCGAGCTTATCATGGGTATAGCGATGCTTTGAAAGCACCAGACAAGCAAGATTTTGGGAGCATTTCCACCAGGTTCTTCAGCTTCTGCCTCCTAAGGAGAAATAAACCTTACTTTATTTGCCAGAATGGCATGAAAGCACTGTTCTCATCATTGCAGGCAGGTGCTTGAGAGCTGGGTCACAGTAAGTACACTTGGTGAAAACCCTGGCCTTTCTAAAAGGTCACACCCACATTATTACAGTTGTATTTTCCCTGGTGCTCAGGAATAGCTACCCCCTAGTCCTGTGTATTACTCTGCCATCCTTAGCCCTCTGAGTCATTTAGCAAACAAAACCAACACGCTTCTTGCCATTTAAGATACAGAGAAATGGAGGCCGGGATGGGACCAAGGTCACCGAGCAAACACTGCGAAGGAGGCTGGTGGGGAGGAACAAGGACATTTGTGAAAGCCACAAATCAGCTCTCACAGCATCAAGCAGTGCAGACAGAGGCTGGACAGGTGTCTGCTCAGATCTGCTCCAAGCAGAGCTAAGTGGTGGATATTCCTCCCCTTCAGGGACGTGCGGTGCGTTAGGAGGGCTGGGTGTGCTCGTCCACGAGGGTGGGACGACACTGCAAATGCTCAGCCACCAAAAACATCTTCTCCCTAACAGCTCAAAAGGTGCTTTTTGTCCAGTGCTGGCAAAGCCCCAGCTGTTCACATCCAGGAATGATGGATAAGCCACAGGACACGTTAAGGTTGTATTTTCCACAAGCTACTCTGGTCCTGTAGAGAGGAGCTCACACACTTCAACCTTCAGCATTGAGAAAGGGGTACAGGAAATTATCTGAAATTAAATTTGGGACAAAAAACTGTCTATCCTCTCATAGAAGACAAAAACATGCACACGTCACCAACAGACTCACTGTGGTTTAAAAACAAGAATATAATAAATAGCATTAACTATAAAACACAGTCAAAGCAACTACAACAACAACAACAAAAAAAGCCAAGCTTGGAAAAAACTGGCAATTTTTTCTACTTCAAAACAGACTGAATAAAAACCCAAGCAGCTTAATAAAGCCCTGCTTTGAGGGTAAAAGCCAAACTTCCACCGAGAGCTCGCAATTCATTTTGTCAATACTCAGTACAGAGCTGAAGTTTAAACAAATATCCATAAGCATGGGCCAGTTCCATCTAGTGGCATGAATAAGAAGTTTATTCATGTTTATAGCACCAGGCCGCCAAGAATGTGAAGTAACAAGATCAAAGCCACCCTGGGGTCTTGCCCTACATAAACAACAATAAAAAAGCAAGGAAGACAGATGGAAAGAAGCTATTCCATGCTACCTCAGTGATTTCAGTGCCTATTTATAGGTAAAGAATAAGGCTACCTATAAGCAAGCTCTAACATGCCCATCAGCTTTTCTGCAGCACAGTCAAGGACAGGACACTAGAACTGTTTTAAAAGCAAAGGACCTGTCAGCAGCCAGATAAACACTGTGCAAGCTTTTTAGTTTTTCCTTCTTTCTTAAAAGGCTCCCACCTGCACTACAGCACATCAAGCTGGATTTGACACTGGAATCCCTGTGCAGTATCCAGGTGACACAAAACTCATCACGACTTCTAAGACTGACGGCGCAGCGAAGAGCACCCCTGTTCCACCTGATTTCACCTCCACTTTTCATATTACTACACATATTCAGGACCCAGAATCACAGAATATCCTGAGGTGGAAGGGGCCCACAAGGATTATCCAGTCCAACTCCTGGCCCTGCCCAGGACACCCCAACAATCCCACCCTGTGCCTGAGAGCGTTGTCCAAATGCTCCTTGAGCTCTGGCAGCTTTGGGGCTGTGACCATTGCCTGTTCCAGTGCCCAACCACCCTCCAACCCTGCACACCCACGTTATTTCACTGCACAGACAATAAAATCCTCCCCATTACAGGTTTTCCTACAGCAGTTTGAGAGGAGAAGGACCCATTAACGTAAGAGCTACTGGGAAAACCAGAGACCATCAGGGATTTACCTGTCACAGTTCTCTGAACTGATCAGACCTCAGACTGACAGCTGAAGTCACATGTACTTCCCAACAAGCTCCTCAAATGTGCAAAAATATAATCCACAAAACCACTGGTCCCAACCACTACTGTGACTTAACGGATCAGCTGCTATGAGGTGGAGCAGGTCTCGGGAGCACACAGAATGCTTACACAAGGATTTCCAAAACCCAGGCAAAATCCTTTCAAACACCACATTACATATTTTTAGCCTAACCTAAAAATAGGCACCATCAGTGCTGTGCACATATTTAATCTCCTGGTATATGGAGGAGTTTCTGGGCTGCAGTAACTGGAGCAGAACTCAAATCTTCTCCCTCCACCTCACATTTGTGCTGTGATGAGCATCTTCAGATGATGCTGGAATTTAAAGTGACAGTCAAGGGGAGACACCCCCCCCCTTACAGTGTAATGTATTTTACCCCCCACTTACAGCATTTGAAATCTTGAACTCCCACATACTCAAGATGAGACTAGACTCAAAGTGTTCCTTCCTGGCTCCAGCTCAAGGCAACAGGACCAGACAGAAAGCACTGCAGGGGAGATAGGAATTGAGATCCCAAACGAACAGGGGGGAGAGAAAAAAAAAAAGCAACTTGAAAGAGATGTCAGCAACATCAAATCACTGTGTTTTAGCCTCTCCCCCACACAGCAATACCACTGTTGCTCACCTACATTGACAGAGGAGCATCAACTCCTACTTTGTGCCTGCGGGCAGCGAACGTGTCTGCTGGTACCCTGCAAGCAAGGTGAATTCCTGCCTCCTTTCAAGCTGCTAAAACAAAGAGAGGCTACTTAAATAATGCATGGCTTGTGACAGCCAGCAAAATGAAAAGCTAAAAATTCAGTCCTTAAAAAATTTAAAAAAAAAAAAAAAGCACAACAGAAAGGAAATAAACCAGCCTGACTGTCAGGCAACATTTCAAAGGGTTCACGATTTGCTGGGGGCTGCTCCTTGTAACAGTCACTGAGCAAAAGCAGGGAGAGTTTAACAGTGGTTTATCATGTTAAGAGGCATCATCCCAAGGAAAAATCAGAAATCCCCTGATAACAAGCCCAACAAGAACCACTGGGCACAAACAAGTCCTATTTGCTATTCCAAGGCAGCTCCGGCCACAGGATCGCATTTCCCAAAGGGACAGAGCCAGAGGTTAACATGGGGCTGCACCAGGGCTCCTGCCAGAAGGTTTGCTCGGTTCTGAGCTCAGGAAAAGTGGAAAAAGCTCTGTTTCCAGGCCAAAAGCCCAGCCCCTGAGAGCAAGAATGTGTGGGCAGTGGCTCACAGGCAAGATCAGCTGGTTTCCAGGAGCACAACCTGCTACAGATGTCACCCAAAAGCTCCTCTTAGGAGCACAGATGGGGGACAATGCCACCCATGCAGCTCTGTCACCAATTTCTGGACCTGTAGTATCTGCTAAAGGGGAATAACATGCCAGAAGATCATTTAATAACAGAATTGGCTGGTGAGTTATAAAACACTCCCAAAGCATCTCCCGCATTAGCAGCTGGCTTGGTTTGTCAAATGATTTTAAACACATACACTCTCTGAGAAGAAGACAGGATTCTTGAGATCTGAGAAAAATCAAGGAACAGAAGCTGAAATGAGCAATAAAAAGAGCCAGGTAACACAGTTCTAGTGCAGAAAGCCAGAGAACTGATGTTTTTGGTGTGATAACACAAGAGGAGTTTCATGGCAAGTAAATCCAACCTGAATGTTCACCTCCCCACACAGACAAGCTCAACACACACAGCTCAGAAAGCATCCCAGCAGAGCAGCCTCTATTCCTGCAGCCACAGCAGCACCATAACTGGCTCCAGCAGCAGTGCTCCAGGGATGGACAGTATGGGGATGAAGCCTTCAAGCTTTTCTGGAAGCAATCACAGCTTCTTGTTACCTCCCAAAAGTTCCTTAATCCTCACCCTGTCTTACCCAGGAAGAAAAGCCCTGAAGGAAGCGAAGCTCTCCCTACCCAGGCTCACCACTGGTCCCTGCAGAGTCAGCAGGATCACATCCAGAGACCCTGATGTGAGAGGGTCTGTGGATTAACAGGGGATGAGCCACATCTATGTGTCACTGCTCCAGACTGATGAGAATTGCTTAGTCAGGAGCAATCAAGAGAGCAGATATTTAGAGATTACTTGGCTTCAAAGCCCCAATCAGATTTTTCCCCATTCTGGAAGTCCACTCAGGACTTACAGGAAACATCTTGGCTTGCCTGTACATCACAAGACTTCACATCAACCTTATTTGCAGTTCATCATTCCATTAAGA
>JAWWLV010000035.1:13304933-13319062 GCA_035041135.1 Platyrinchus mystaceus
ACAGGAAACATCTTGGCTTGCCTGTACATCACAAGACTTCACATCAACCTTATTTGCAGTTCATCATTCCATTAAGAACACGGTATCACTTAATAATAATTTTTTTAAGTACCCAATCACCATTTTTATTGCATCTAAACCCCAAAGTACAAGAGGAAAGCAATCTGCCCAGTTTGACCTAATTCACCTAACAGCTGGCCACATACATTGACACGAGTTTTCCTTCCCAAACCTGCAAAATATTTACATTTCCCTGGCAAAATCTCTTCTCTGGGAGCTCCTCTCTAAAACGTACAATGTCTTGAAACAGCTGCGTTCGTTTTCCACAACTGGGCAACTCGGCTGAAAGTTTCAGATTCCTTTGAGCTGTTCCCTGGTGAGTGGCATCAAGGTCAGCAGCTGGACACTTGAGTGCCTTCCCATGACCCCTGTCAGTCCTGCCAAAAGAAGGGCTCAGTGTCATCACATCTCCCTGACCAGCATGAGACTCCTCGTTTTGATACGTGCAAAAAACCACTCTCTGCACAAGAGGTGGGGAGCTCTGGATCGGTCCTTTCCCTCTCCTGTCAAACTGAGACCTGAAAAAAGTTGAATTTACAAAGTCTGGTTGGAAAGGAGAGTTAATGCCATCGCCTTGAGCAGCTTATCTTCTGTGCAAAGCGAAAATTCAAGGCTTTGAGAGAGGAAGAGGCATCCCTGCAGTTAGCTCCTGTAAAGGGCAGTACTCTGCCTGCCTCAGACTTCTGGCATGTGCAAGATCACCCAGTATAATCCCCTTAATCCAAAACCTCCCTCCCACACCACAAACACAGGTGCCAGCTTGGCATTTCATGTTCAAGCAACAATTCAGGCACCAGCAGCTCAGCACTTGGCTACAGCACACACACACAAACCCGGCCTCGCCGGGCTCACAGCCTGCCTCCCAAACCACCACTTTAAAGAACAGATTTATTCTGATTTTGTGGTCTAAGGGTGGGGATGAATGCAAGAGCATGTGAAGCCACGTGATTTGCAGCTTTGGCGCTTCCAGAGCAAGTTTTACTTCCAGTTTTCTTTCCCTGAATTCACGTGTGCTTCGAGCAGCGCCGTGACCCAGACGCCACGGACGGCTCCAGGAGCTGCACCAACCTGCCACAGCTCCACACAGCACTGCCTGCAGCTGCCTCCCCTTCCCCACAAACCCAGCAGCCACATGGGAAAGAACAGGAGAAATGCCCTAATTGCACCAGGGTACACACCAGAGGGCTCCTCTGTTACTTGTACTTCACAGAGCTCTCCAGGAGAAAGGATTCCTCTCCAAAGCATTTCCTCTCTGAATCCTCAGTAGTTTTTCTTTCTTTTTTTTTTCTTTTCTTTAAGGGATCCTGAATCTCACTTTAAAAGGCTTAACAGAACAAAGAAATCCAAGTGCAACCTTTTAAGTAGTTATTTAACAAGTTGGATGCACGTCTTCAGGAACCTTCAGGTTACCATCTCAGCACTGTTTTTCACTGGAGAGGAAACAGAAATAAGGGATTTAAGGCTACTGAGGCAGGCTGTGGCATTGACATTCACACAGAGCCTGCTCTGCCCTCAGCCCTGTTTGGAGGGGCACTGGGAGCAGGGAGAGCCAGGCTGCACACAAACAGCAAACTGCTATGAAAAGCAGCAGAGAGGGACTAACTAGACCAAAGCCAAGAGGGTTGGAAAGCACAGAGTCAAGTTTACTTCCAGTAGCAGCCAGAGGACTTTAAAAAATCATGAAGGATTGATAAGCTGCCATGGCATCCTGGATGTTGAGAGGCTGCCCAGCAGAATCAACTTTGGAAACCATCTAAACTGCACTTGTGCTCCAGAAAAGAAAAAAAAAAAAAAAAAAAAAAACGGACAAACCAACCCCCAGGAACAAACGTGGAAAGAAAGGTTCAGGTCACACTTAAACCAAAATAAAAATACAAAAATATCCCCTATCACAAGAAACTTTGCTTTCAAGCACAGCACCCCTCACCTCATCCACAAAGCTGCTGACAACACAAAAGCTGAGACTTGACCTTGAGGTGGCACAGGAGGGGAAAAAAAGCCCAGCTGACTGCAGCAGCCCACCTTGGCTGAAAGGAAGGTGTCTGTGTCAATCTGCACAGTGCTTTTACAAGTATTGACTTCAAAGCCTGCCACCAACCATTCCAGGTGTCAAACGTCCCAGGGAGAGGGACTTCCAGAAAGAATGACCTCACAGGTCACATATTCTGGTTGTTACAGCTGTGCCCCTTTTTTTGGAGCCCCGTTAAGCATCTGCACTTGCCACAGTTCCAAAGGTCAGTGAAGCTGCAGCTTCACCTTCAGAAGGGTTCCACTGCAATGCCTACTTAAGAGGGTCAGGTTCCCACACCACGGCTTGTCACCTCCTCTCACACAGTTCCTCCAGCATTTCTTAGAGCCTTGAAAAGCAAATGCCCTGGAAAATGTTTTTTTTTGTAGGATTCAGAGCAGATACCTTCTCACCTCATATATCCACTATGGTGGAAGTGGGAGAACAGAAAATAAACTGAAGGCAGGGAGATGATCTTAAACCGCAGCCACAGCCAATATCTAACACTCACATTACATGTGCTCCTAGTCCAAGGTCAGGAACTGCCTCTCAAAGATGCTTTTACACAATAAATCGACAGGTTTAAATACGTACAAGAGCCAGTTTAGAGCCACACTGGGCCAACAGGCCAAGCTCACTCCACAGTGAAACAAGGGTTAAACGGCCTCACTTACTGAGAGCAAAATACCAACAGAAACCCTGTAAGGCAGGTGCAGCACCCGGGCCATGCTCTGCACCAATTTCTGCTGGAAAGGGTCAAAAATGAGCTGCCTATTGCACCCAACAACTGCAGCATGAGAGGCACTGCCACAGAAGAGCTGCCACTCTGTCCTTACTGCTCCAGCACCACCCATAACCAGGTGGCAAAAGATTTTCAAGCCGGCCGGCAACAGCTTTTGTAAAACTGGGTTTAGTTTTGTTTGCAGCCACGTGGAGCCCTGTGGCCAATTCCAGCCCAGCAAGCTCTCAGCAGTGAAAACCCAGGGCAGCCTTCCAGGCTCACGACAGTTGTCCAGCCTGACTTCATCCACATCACGTGGCGGTGCCACTGCGGGGTTCAGGCACAGTGTGCTAAAATAGCAGAAAAGCCAAGAGGTTGTATTTGAGGTAAGTGCCACTATATCAGAACTGAAAACAGTGAAATTAGATTTAGAGATGCTCCACCTCCAGCATGAGTCTCTACTGAGACTAGTAAAGTTCACGAATAAGTGAATTATCAGCTAAAAAGCAAGGAAAGAAGAACTGCACGTTAACTCTCCAGGTCCACGGTCACACAGACTCACAAGGCTGCCCACCAATCCCATCCCAAGGCAAACAAACGTTTTCCATACACAGGACACAAAAACCATCACAGGCCAGAGCCAAGGGGTTGCCCAGGCTGCAGTCAGAACCTTCACCAAGGACACACTGTTTGCAGGCAGCGAGTCCTGTGCCCACCCTTAGTCATCGCACTCAAGCGTCCAACACCGGGTTGAACCTTCACGCAGCGGAACAGAAATTCTCTTCCTGGGTGTTGCAATATCAGACAGATTATTTAACCACCTGGGATGGAGGGCCAGTAAAAGCAGCCACGAAGTGCTAAAGAAACACAAGGCCATTCAGCTGAGGAGCGCTCTCCAGACACTGTGTCCAAGGAAAAGGTGTGTTCCAGCTGGTCTGTGCTAGTCCTGGCGGATCCAAGGGCACCTCCCAGTAGATACACAATGAAGCCTTCTCCACTACAATAGGATGCTGGTTTAACAATCCATAGAGAGGACATGAACTATTTACAACAGCCACGTTACTGCTCACGGGTCTGGCTCATCTGAAGCTGGAAATCCCAGCAGCAGGGGAGGGATGAAACGCCCGGCACTGCTGGTTTCCTGAAAGGGAGAGAAAGCTGCTTTTCCTGCCTCCCCATTATGCTGCTGCTGTCATCTCCCTCAAATTGCATTACAGCACATGATGGCGGAGCAGGGAGAGGAGGAAAGCCCTCAGCAGCACTGTGGCTGTGCTGCAGGCAGCTGTCAGCACTGCTGCCCCTTCCCTCTGCCAGCCCAACAGCAGCTTGTACTTGCCGGGGGTACCTGGGCCAGTGCTCCTTCCATGACAGGCCTTCAGGTAAAAACTGATGCACATGAAGCATTAGGGAATGTTTTCCCTCCCCCCTCTATCAAATATAAAAACACATCCTGTCTTTGGGATGGGGTTTGGAAGTAGAGGTGTAAGTGTAAGTCTGTTCCTAACTCCGGTTTTGTAAACGCTGCAACAAACCAACCTCTGCCTTCCTTCCTTCCTCCAAGGAACAGCAGGAGCAGAGCCCACAGCTCGGTAAGAGCGTGTCAGTGTGGATAAAGCAGCACAGGAGCCTTGTGCTAGGGGTGCTCCAGACAAAATGTATTACTAGAGGCCGTTTTCCATCCTTATATTCCCCATACTGAGATTCCAGCGAGCGCGAATCCCGATCACCTCGTACTGCAGAGCAGTTATCACGTGATGCCTCCACAGATCCTGTCCCAGTGTTTCTCTGAATAATGCAAACAGTAGCTTGGCCTCCTTACAGGGGGAGCAGACCCAGGGTGAGCAACACCACCGAAGCCAACTGAAAACATTTCAGGTCACTCTGACACCCACACACACTCACTCCCAGCTTTATTTCAGCTCAACAACTTTGCTTCTCTTTACGAGTGACAACCACAGCCTCCAAACCTCACCCCTGGAGCAGCCAGGCACAGGAGAGGGGCTCCCCAAAGCCAGCAAGAAAGCCACATTAATTTAAATTCCCCCTGACCTGGGTCAGGAACACTGGGAGGTGGCACCATGACTCGGGGCAGCAGCTGCCCTGCGTTGAAATCTCTCCCCAAAGCCCAATGCTTTTTCCACTTAATCAGGCACTGACAGTTCCCCTCATGAACACAGGGAGGGGACCACAGCAGGGCTGGTAATTAGGAGAGAGGTGTCATTCAGAAGGAACATCATTTCCCATCCTCAGGAATTAAGCTTTCTCGAGGATCCTTACGGATTTCAAACCACCGCAAGCTCTTAAGCACTGACCCAGCGGAAAAACATCACTCCCAAGATATTCCAAAATAAACCTGAAACTCTGTAAAAGTGACGTGAAGGCTGCCGAGATTGTCCCAGCTCAGTGAAACATTCCTTATTATCTCACATCTCACTGCTTTGGTAAGGGTAACTTATTCAAGCCACCAGGATGCTGCTAAGTGGCTTTTTTCCCCCCCTTCTTTTCCTGTTTTCTCTGCCTACTCCTCCCCGATTTCCCAGACTTCCCCCTTCCAGCAACCTGCTTAAAACCAAAACTACTCCAGGCTAATGTTGATCAGCACCATTATTCAGCCCCGTTTCAAACACAGGAACTCCCAGTCAGTACACAAATAACCTTATCTCCTGTGCTGCTACTGGGAGATAGCTGCAGTGTTTCACACCTTCCACTGCTCACTGTATTTAAAAAGGCACCTATCCCACGGGGATACATCCCAGCAAGAATAATCCCAGTTACATGGAGCAGCTTGAAAAGCCCACCCATCTACCAACAGCAATAAAACACACCATTGTTTCAGTGCACACACAGACCTCTGAGACTATTGTTGTCTCGCCTTTAAGTAGTTACAGCGATCCCCAAATTCAGTAATGTAAATGGAGTCTTAAAATACCTCCAGACCAAATCCAGCTGTAAAAATCCCCAAAATTCCAGTGACAGGAATTAGCGGCGCAGCTTTGACTGTCCCAGAAAGAAGGGCAGCCAGTGGCAAACCCCAGCACCCAGAGCTGTGACCCAGTAAACCACTCACAATAAAATGATATAAATAAAACTAAGACACCCATTCCAAACTAATGAATGGGAGCTTCTTCCAGCAGGCACTAAACAACACCCGAAGGGCTCTGCGTCTCTCGCACTTGGGTTCGTGCTACTCCCGGTTATTAATCAGCTCCTGGCTCCTGGGATGAGCTTCCTGTCTCTCTCCAGCTGTGCTGGAGTGGCTGGAATTGTGTGCTCGCTCCACCTATTTTTGCCACAGGACTTTTTAGTGATTTGTGTCCAATTTCAAAGCACACAAGTCACCCAGCTGGCGATCGCAGCTCCTCGCCGGCGGCAGGAACGCCCACTGCATTCTCAGGCAGACAAAGCGCTGCTCTACCCAGGAATTTGGACTTCCGAGGCAGCTCCTGAAACTCCAGCCCTGGAACAGGCTGCCAGCACCCTGCTGGAAACCAGAGTGTACCTTCTCACCAGTAACACCTGCCCCAACTGCTCTTCCAGGGCCTCCTGTTTGCGCCCTGGCTGCCCAGCTGCAGCCAGGCCAACAGGGAAACATCCTAGGAAGGGAGAAACAGAGATGGAAGAAGGCCTGTTACCAAAATGCAGCACCACCAAGCAGGCTGAACGTCTACAGACCTTCAGGAAATGTGTCTGAGTCCCTTCCCAAGTCTTGGTATTCCAGGCACAAACTCCTGTCAAGATGATTGTTTATTAACATGGAGTCACAGCAGCAGACACCCAGCACATGAAATCTATTAACATGTTTACAATTGCAGAAGGCCTGATGTAAGGCAGTGGAATTTTTGCACAGCTTTCACCCTAGAAATTAAAATCTTGTAGTAAAGCTGTAAATCCCACAGTCCTGGGATTAAAAGCTGTCCCTGCAATCCTGCAAGTCCTAAAGAAAATGGGTTCCACCACATGGCTTGAGCTGCATATTCCCATGTACCTGTTCAGGGATGCACCACCACCTGCTCAAGATTTGGGTCTGCAGAATGATGGGTCTCAAACATCACCCCCCTTGCTTTCCAAACAGGTTGCTGGAGGAAAAATCCTTATGTCACCCTCTTTGGAGGCAGGAGAGGCCACTTGAACTCAGAATGCAAAGGCCAGTCTAAATGCCTGATGGGGGACACCTGCCTTCTCTTCCACTGCCACTGCTGGAAACCTGTGACAGCCCCAAAGTGCAGCAGGTGAGAGAGCAGAAATTGTAAGAAAGAACCAACCACCACAGAGGCAGAACAGAGAAACAGGGATCTGCTCACAGGTCGGAGCACCAGGACTGCCTGTGCCCCTCAGACACCAAGACAAGGACTGGCTGCCTTTAGAGCCACTGCCCAAAGCAAAGCAGGAGCCTTCTGCTCCATAGGGCAGGCAGGGAGATGGGACAGAAACACAGCAAGGAAAGCTGTGAAAAGCACATGGACAACAAGCTGAAGTCCCTCAGCATCACACCTTGAAAACAGAAATACAAGTGCACAGCAGCAACATCAGCTTTTCTCTTTCAAAGCATCAGAGGTCTCAGACAGTGACCAAACCATAAACACCAGGTGAGAAAATTATCCTTGCTCGAGGAACTGTAAGGAAAGGGAACAAAACCATCAGCAACAAAACTTATTTGCATGAAAACTACCACCCTAAGTATCTTTTCAGTGAGACTCTAAAGGTAACGTACTGGAGGACTCTCAAGGACAACACTCGGGGTCGCAAAGCACAGGGGAGATGAAAAGAAAAACCTCCTGGGTTGGACCCACAGGTGCAGTCAGCCCTTATCCACCCAGGGCTCCAGCCAGCACAGCTGCAAAGCCAGGGATCCACGGGCAACCCTTTAAGCCCATCTCCTTTCTGCCCACCCCAAAGTGCCGTGTGGGGCTCACGCTCCTCTCTTGGCACACACACTGTAGTTCACCACAGCTCTTCACTCTCAGAAGCCTTGGGTGGGATCCCGACCTGCCTCCAGCTGTCTGGGAGGGGGGCAAGGTCAGCTCCAGAGGCAGGAAAAACTCCCTGGACACGTCCCTCACATAAAGGCAGAGCACATTAAAACTTCCAGGCTTTGCTCTCTCTCCACCGAGCCGAGCCGGCACTCAGATAAACTGCGAGGGAAAGAGGAGGAGGAAGGGGAGTATCTCTTACACACACAGATCCCTCAGCTCCGGGGACAGCTGTGTTTGGGTTTCCTTCCTGCAGCGGCTCCCACGGCAGATACCTGAAATGTCGAGATGTCCCAAAGGCACCGAGCGCTCCCACACCGAGCAGGGGAGGGTCAGGGGAGAAGAACAACCTTTTATCCTCCTCTCCCCACCATAAAGCTCCGGTTTATCCCCGAATACGAACACCCGGCCCGGGGTACCCGGAGAGCAGCAGCTGTACCCGGGTGTCGCTCCGTGCCGGGGGGACACGGGGGCCGTGCGGGACCCCAAGGCCAGGAGGGAGGGGGGGGAACCCCCTGTCCCCGGGGAGGGGGAAAAGGGACCGGCCTTGAGGGGAAGGAGGGAAAGGACACGGTCCTGAGGGGGGACGGAGTGTCCCCGATCCCGAGGGAAAGCGGGGGGGCCTATGGGGAATGGGGGTGTGGGGACAGACCCGGGAGAGCAGCAGGCTCTGAAGGGAAACAGGGGGAGAACGACCAGTCCCTGCAGGGAAGCGAGGGGAAGGACCCGGCCCTGAAGGGACGGACGGGACGGACACCGGGCCCTCAGGGGCGGGGAGGACACCCCGGGCAGGCCCCGGTCGGGGGGTCCGGCGAGGCCCACAGGGACGTCCCGGGGCGCCCCCTCTGCCGCTCGGTGCGCCCGGCGGTGGCACGGCGGCGCTCCCGGGCCCCACGGGGACTGCGGAACCCCCCCCCCGGCAGCGCCGGGCCCCGCGGGGTGTCCGCGCTGCCCCCGCACTCACCGGCCCCGCCGCCCCTCCGGCCCCGCTCCATTGAACCGCCGCTGCCGCCGCTTCCGCCCGGCCCCGCCGCACGTGACCGCCCCGCACCATAGAGAGGCGCGGAGAGAGCGGCGCGGGGGGACGGGCGGCGCGGGCGAGCCCGGAGCGGCCGACCTACCATAGAGAGGGGGGAAGGTCCGGCGGCGCCGCGCCACGCCCCCTGCCGGGCGGGAGGTGCGCTCGGGGGGGGGGAGCGGGGCCTGAGGGGAAAGGGGCGGGGCCTGAGGGGAAAGGGGCGGGGCATGAGGGAAGGGGGCGGGGGCAGCGCTGCACGTGTGTCCTGGGGTGGGGGGGGGACAAGGAGCCCTTGGGGGGCTCCATTTGGGGACAAGGACTTTATGTGGGGTTCTGTGCCCTGGGAACCCCACGGGGGGCTCTGCTGAAAGGGGGGCACACGAGTCCTCAGACTCAGACTCGCACCCGTCCGCCTCCGCTTGCAAAACACCGCTAATTACAAAAAAACCAAACAACAGGAAAGCAGAGATTCATCAACGTTAATGACTTTTTTTCCCAGCTCTCGTTAAGAGGGAGATCATAATTTCCTTCCGGAAACTGAGGATTTGGAAAAGTATCAGGACAAATGACAAGGTAAGAATGGAAAAAGGCTGAGGCTGGTAATTAATCAGCTGAAGAATGAATGAAAAAAGTGTTCTCCCTGCAGGGGAGGGCTTTCATCTGGGCAGGCCATATAGATCAGTTAAACCACTTGCATTTCCATGCTTTATCCACTACATTCCCATAAATTTAACAAATGTAACAACCCTTAACAAAAAAACACGTCGGATACCAAGAGTTTAAAGTTGTGAGTTTATTGCATATGTAACAAAAATGAACATGACCTCCTGGGTCCAGCCTACTATACAATCACTGTTTATTCCAGCTGGTTCCATAACCACATTAAATAGAACTAGTATTTCTTTAAATACTTTGATTTAGACATAAAATGAAACATTAGTGTACAACTTTCACAAAATAAATCTGCAATAAAAACAGTGGGAAGAATAACAAGGATAGCAGCAATACTTAAAACATGACATTACAAAATAATAATAATAAATTAAAAAAATACATTATAAAGTGGTCGAGGAACAACAACAACAAAAAAATTAAACAAATTAAAACCAGATCCATACTGTGTTTCTGGGAACTTGCTGTACCACACGGCCCTGAACCTGGGCACTGGCTCCAGAGGGCCCGGTGGCCGGATCGGTAATTTATGGAATCTGCTGGATTTTAAAACCACCTCGACTTGAAGTGAGGACAAAACTGCTGAGCGAGCGCCGGTGTGGAGCCTGGAGCGGCCTTTGTGGAGCGGGGTCTCCTCTGACGTAATGCCCAAGTGAACACTCAACACCCATCCAACAGTCTCGTTTCTTCCCGGCTGGAAACACGAGCAGAGTGGTGGTTTTCCTACATCCCTGAGCGTAGAGTAAAGGCTGAGGAGCAGGATCAGGGCACGGCAGGGCGGTGCCGACGGAGCAGCTGCTGGGTTTGCCGTGAGGACAGGAAGGACAGACGCGCTGTACCTCGTGTTCCCTTCGGGTCAGATCCAAGAGTATCCGCGCACAAGGTGGGACGTGGAATGACAGAATGGGACACCGGACTCGATGTTATTCTTTGGGCAAGTTTGAGAAGTTAACAACCAGTTCAAGTGCTGGCAGACCGAGTGGGAATGGACACACCAATGCAGACAGCCGAGGTTACCCGAGACCTCCCGGAGCCACTGGCTCAAGCCACACAAACTCCTGTTTGCATCCCGTCCTTCCCTGGCCTCGGAACTTCCCTGGCCTTGGAACAAGCCATGGCTCCAAACCCTCTCTGCCTCCCTTCTCGCCGCTCCTCCATCCACCCAACCAGCTTTAAGGCCTGCCTCAAACACACGTACAGAACGAGACAGAAAATGTCTTTGTCGTCGCTGAAGTGGCACGAAATTGCAAAGACAACACGATGGGAGAGGTGGTGAAGCTGTTGGAAAGAGAACTGAAATAATTAAAAAGACAGTGCCCCGTTCTCGTCACCGACAGCACGGAGGAGGTGCCTCGACAAGGGCTTTAAAATACAGCAAAAAACAGACGGACTTTTCGGAACAACGATCCTCGCCTAATCTTATTTTGTGCATTCAATAAAACACTGACCTAGCAAAGACATTAGGAACTATCGTGTGTCAACTGTGTCGTTGACACAAAGCTACCTGACCTACAGATCTCCAAATCAAGGGCCTTTCCCTTCACCTCGCTTGGTTTGCACTGAGCCAGTTGTGCTGCAGGTAGAGCTTGTGTGACAGGATTTTTGTTAGGGCTGGCCTTTAGTATCTGGGTTTGGGGGTCTTACTTTTTTTTCTTTTAAACTCTTTTAGTGAAAAATCCACATGAGACTGCATGCAAAGCTTTTGGGCAATAATCCATTTTGCGTTTTTCCTATCTGACTGGTTTATTGCACATTCAAACGTACTGAAAGGATTAAATACACTCTATGAACAGGTCTGGCTTCGAAGCCATTTGGAAAAGCTTGGGCTGTGGGGACTCTGATGCTCAACCCGAGATCACACGAGTGCTCTCTGCCACAGCTGCATTTCCTCTCTCCTCTGCAAGAGTTGTGTAGTTTCATTTACATCCCGACAACCAGAACTGCAGAAACTGGTCCCCAAGTGTGAAAAGATCCCCACAGAACGTGGGTCTGAACAGGCCTCTCCTGTAGAGTCTTGCAGGGTGAGCATCTTCAGCCACCCCCTGCACACCTCACTGTATGGTACAATTCCACACCTCCGATGCAACCCTTACTCCCAACAGCAAATCACAAGAATTATGGTCAATGGCAAAAAGAAAACCACAAACAAAACAGAGAAAGATGCCAGGGTTTTGACACGTGTCTACTTTCTGTCCTATCACAGTTTAAAGCTATTATCAAATTCAATTAAAAAAAAAGACAAAATAGAAGTATTCCAGTAGACGTTTCCTAAGAAGGATCTCTTACCCACAGCTGAATTTCAATGCACTATTCCATAAACATAACATCTGTTAAATGTTTCAGTAATGGATCTCTCTAAATATCAGGCTTGCCAAAGAAAAAAAAAATCCTATACAAGCAAGTCTGCTTGACTTAGGTTTAGACATGTTTGACAGGTAACTGGGTCTCTCTGAAGCCGTGTTATTTGTTAAAATACTGTCTCATCTTGGTGTGCAAAGTGGGAAAAAAATGTTAGCCATTCAGGTATTTGATTTGCTTTTGTTTCCCCCGTGTTAGAGAACAAACCTTTTAATATTAGTTTCAGATATTTGAAAAAATAGCCTTATATGGCTCTCTGGAGAATTTTTCATCCCCACAGAACTGAAGTCATAAATTCTTCCAATAGCTTTCCACAATATTTAAAATGGACTCGCTATGTAGTTCCCCTTTTACCTCAACCTCCAAAGAAACCTTTCCCAAGGCCAAAAAATCTGAAGCAGAAGTTTGCTCTGTTAACTTGATTTTTAGTGATTTCCATGTGAGTCCCAGGATTTAAAGTCACACAAACGCATCTCGGATAAAACAGTGGCACAGAAATCACAGCTTTGGGACTGAACGGATCTTCATCCTCTGTCTCCTCCTCACAGGGCTTCTCTGCAAGCTACTTACATCTGAACAAACTATGGAAAGTGATTCTGCAGGAGGAAATTAATTGTTTTCATGTGCAAAACAATCAGATTTCAGCCAGGACAACCAAAAAGAAACCATTCAATACCATTTAAGCTGTCTCAGATTCCTTCACTTTTCTCAAGGTGAGCCACAGCTTCCACTGGGAGCTTCCTGCTAAGGCAGAACTTGGATTTCTTTACCTTTCAGTTAAGTGTTCATATGGAGGTATTTTCTGCTAGAAGTTTTACTTTTTCAACAGGTGTTTAAAATGTGCAATGCAAATTCTGGTGCCAGTCAGACACTCTGCACCTGCTGGACTCTAGAAAGGCTCAAGTTTGATTTAAGACAGACTAACCAGGTGCACCTACCGGTTGCAAGTTCTCAGCAAATTAAGCTCATTCCTAATTACACTTTGATTCTCCTATTAAAAAAAACCCCACAGGTCGCTCACCCTATCACAATATGTGTTACAAATCTAGCAGAATATCCTGTGTAACCAAAGCCAAATGCTGAACTTGGCTGCACTTCGTTTTGAGTTGGGGGGGGGATGGAAGAAGAGGGAAGGGGTTATTGTAACAAAGGGGAGAAAATAGAGTTGGGAACCACCAACAAAAGCCCCGACCCCCCACCCCTCATCCACCAGCGGCGGAAGGGAAACAGCCCGATCTCTAAGTTGTCAGAGTTGTGATGCTTCAGACAGCTTAGCAGGAAGTTCACAGCAAGCTTCTTCTAGCTTTTGATTTGGTGGTCCATGAGCTAGCATCTGTTTCCTTTGGTTGCTTTTTCACTCCACAGCAAACCCACATGTCTCTTCCACAGCTGTCAACAGCTTCTCATAAAGCTTCTCATATGACTCATAAGGCGGAATGTCGATCCGGTTAAAGCTGGAGGGGAAATAAGAACACATTGGTGAATCTGAAATATTTATTGGGGAGGGGGGGAATGCTGGAGCAGCTACATATAGATAGAACTTGTGAAAACTCCAAGGAAGCCTCAGCCACTTCAGTAGCCAAAGGAGACAGGATGAAAAACAACTATTTCTGCAGCAGGAATGCTCAGCTTAATAGGGAGGAGGAGGAAGAGGAGGAGGAGAGGAGGCTGATGCAGGAGACTTGCAAATAAAGCAAGACATGAGGCAGGCCTGCTCCCTGCCCTGCCTGCAGACAGTCTGTGCTGCTGCTGAAACCATTTCCTGCCTCTGATGGAGTGAGATTTCCGTGCAAGGGCTCAGGCTGTGCCTATACTGCACCAACAGCACGAGCTCCTGATGTCTGACATCTGACAACTCAGCTTTGTAATAAAGAAATAAACTTACAAATGTCTCACTATCCAGAATAATCAATTCTGAGATAAATGAAAACCACAGAGAGTAAAGAAGACAAATCAAGCTTTAAGAAAAGAAAATTATTTTGCTGGCTGCAGAGTACAGATATTTCCAAGCTAACAGAGCACACCCAGACTCATCCATGTATATCCCATGGCTAATCCATACCCAGTACAAACAGAGAAGACTCCTTTAAATCAAGACAAAGGGAGAGCAAGCACTGCTGTGCAGAGTGTTTCCATCTTACCAAGTGTGGGCTTTTGGAAGGTTGTCTGTGTTTGCATCTATTAAATGGATGGTAAACAATCTGGGTCCTGCAGCGCCTGTAGAACCTTAGACAGACATTCTAGTTAATGCACTTCAACAAAACATCATTCACACACACAAATTTTGCTGCTTATAAAAAGGCAAGAGAGGAAATTACAGTC
>JAWWLV010000035.1:13319162-13333441 GCA_035041135.1 Platyrinchus mystaceus
TTTTCCTTGTAAACCAGAACTAAGTATTTTAATTTTGAACATCAATTTACTGTCAGCCAACAAATGGAATGTGATCAGGAGACCCCAACAGCCAAGGGCACTGCCACCTTTTCGATGACAAAACCTGTGACTTCCAGAAAACGCTTTGTTGCCAAACTAAGAAGGGAGTACAATTCTCACGTGAAAAAGTCATTCAGTCATGTGCAATGATTTTAACATCAGTGCACAGAGCTGTAGGACACTGAGGAGCCAGTATTAACACCAGCCAAGGCACTGCACGGTAACAGATTTACCATCTTCCCTCCTGCAATGCCCGGCAGCAGCAGAGCTGCTGACACATTTGTAACTCTGCTCTCAGGCCCTGATGTTTGCAAGTGCTTCAGTTACCCAGAGTTACTCTGATACTTTACAAGGGGCCCGTAAATACCACGCGGCTTTTATCTCCTTCCCCCACCACACATTAACTCGGCCTCCACATCAGTCACCTTGTAAAGCCTTGAAACCTTGAAGTGGGACACGTGTCGACCCCGTCACGAACTGCAGCAGCCTGGCCCTCCTCTCCTCATCAAAGGTTTCCACCGCCTGCCAGAACCACTTCACGATGTTGCTGTCTGCCATGCAGTGCTTTAGGCGGGTGTTGGACTTCCAGTCGTTCAGGTCTATCTTATCCAGCCCTCCTATGATGAGCTGTTGAAAGTAAATCTTTCAGTTTAGCTGCAATGAATTACCAGCACTAGAACTTTTCCCATGGAATAAGAGTTAGAGGGCTATGCAAGACCTGCTTTATTAAATCTATGCTACCTGAAAGGCACAGCCTCTCTCTAATGAGGGTACAGCACAAGCCATCTGCAGCCTGACACAGAATCATTGTCCTGATGAAGGATTGTCCTAGAGGTGCCAGTAACAGCTATGACAGAATCCTGCTCAGTTTATGGGAACATCTGAGCTGCTTTGTTGTTCCACAACAAACTACAGAAACTTTTCATCTGTTTTCTGACGCCGTCTGTGAGAGGCTCTGACACAGACCAGACATATCACTTCAATCTCTTTTCCAGATAATATCAGGCTGCAAAAAAACCCCCCAAAATCTAACCACCTCCCCAGCAACGAAAACAAAAGGCACAGAGAGAACTTCATCCCTCCAAACAAAACGTGTCATATTCTAAATTTCCCATACTATTCCATACTGAGGATCACATTTCTGAAAGCTGCCATTTAGCAGCTGCCTTGTTGTGCCACCAAGGCAGCCCCCACTTACACCTGTGCACATTATTAGGACAGTTGTGACTGTTCTGACGTGGACAGTATTGAAATATTTAATGGATTTGCCTTTTCAAGCAAATGGAATGCAGTAACTTTGTGGGATTAATCAAAATGAATGACTGGCTAGCACAAAGCTCCAATACCACAAATGCCTGCTGTTTCACAGGTTGCCTTATTTTTTTAAAAAGGCAAAACCCAAAGAAAACTTGCTGTAACAGGTATTACTTTAAGAGCCTTCTGTGCCTCAGGATTTAATAATAAGACAAATTATTTTCTTTTGTGTATGCTCTACCCTTCTGTTTTAGTCCCTGTAAACCCTGTCCCTGTGTGCATATAGAAACAACCATGCATGAAAAGTTACTGGACAAAGCAAGTTCTGGGGTAGGGAACATGTCAGGTCTTGCCAGCAATTCCTCAAACCTGCAGTGCTCCCTCCCTGCTCAGACCACCTGCCTTGAGCATTGGTCCTTGCACAGACACCGTGGTGTATTTGTCTTTCCCTGTTTAAGTAGCCCTCTCAATAATATTAATCCAAAGAATGTCTAAAATAAACCACAAAGGGTTTGGTTAAACAAATACCCTGCCTTCTGGTATGTAAATTGGAATAAGTTTTGTGGGTTTTTCTTGTCCTTGGTTGCTTTGGCTTTTTTTAATCAGTGCTTGATTGTGGATCAAACAAATTACAAAACAATACTCCATGGGGATAAAACATACCTCGAGTTCCTTCTGGTCGAAAGGCTTAAGGAGATGTTGAGGAATAAGTTCATTAAAACCTTTCTGCAGAGCCAGGAACTGTGCCTCTATTCCTCTCATAAACCGCCAGTTCACATACAACCTGTGGTGGGGGGAAAGGAAAAGTCAGGGCTGATGAGCTGGATGGGACTGGGATATTTGTAGCAGAGCTGGGAAACGCTCGTTTTACAGAGGAACTTGTTTTAATACACACATTTTGTGTTATGAAAGAAGTGCTTATCAGTTCCTTGCACCATCAACAATTACTGCACCACCAACAGAAAAACCAGTGTACAGTTCACAGCTTCATCCTTCCAGGTATTACAATAGTGCATTGTGTGAAAACATTCGTGTCATTTATGACTCAGGTATTTCCACCCAAAATACCTGTTTCACTGGTCTCACTATATACAAAAAATTAATCTGTTTACTGCCTCCTTTCCACTACACTGGCAGGATATCTTTCTGTTCTGCAATACCTGACATATTCTTTCTTGTTCTCTTCTGTCACTGGAATATTCCTGCCATTTGGTTTGAGTTCATGCTGTAAAATCCTCCCAAAAGCGTTGTGTTCCACACAGAACGTATGGTCCAGGACGGGGGTGATGTCATTCTCTCTGGCAACGGACAGACAGAGGGTAAACTTACTATTTTTGATATTTTGGTAACTCTCAGTGGTGATGCTGACAGTTATTTGAACACTTAGGTGGTCTTCAAGCTAAACCTACTAACTACCCACCTGCATTTCACACACTAGAGGAATATTGCCACAATCACCTATTTCTGTATGGTTTAGAGCATGCTGAAGAGCCTGATCAGATATGGGACATCCATCTAACTCTAGGAAAACTCAGGATAATGAATAAAACCAGATGTACAGAACCCACACACACACATATACATACACCCAGCAGGAATCTGATCTGCTGTCACATATCAGTGTGGAGCACGGAAGAGATCACGTGCCGTGAACTCAACATCATCAGTAACTTTAAACACAAAATTCAAGTAGCATTTAGAAAAAGAAATTAAGGGAATGCAAAGCAGTGCTGAAGAGCCCCAAAGCTACACTGAATGTGGATTTTGTTCTGAGCTGTAAGCATACAGAAGCCCGAATTACTTCCATTTCTTTTCACTTTAATCAAAGTTGGTTTTCTTTTGAAGGTGGTGGTACTTCCCCTCAGAGCTCTGTCCCAAGTTTGGATTTTGCTACTGTGATATTCTACCACACCCATGCAATATTTAATGATTTAGTATCTACTTCACTGCAAGGAGAGTGAACATGGAGTTTGCAATGAGAGCTTTTCCTGAGGTACCTTGAGCTTTCTGACATAGAAGCAGTAGTTTAATGATTTTGTACAGATCCCCACCATTACAGGTTTTTTGCAAATATTTTCTGTGAAGTGTTACCTCACTATTGCCAACAAACTCTACCCCATTTTCTCCACAGTGAGACTGTTGACAAAGGCAGTACTTACAAGATCCAGACTAAGCTTTTGTGTAATTCTGGGTCAACAGACTCCAGGTCGGAGAGCTGGATGGGCTTCCCCAGAAGCTGCTTGTAAAAGGGCACGGTGAACCCCCCGTTGATATAGTGTCCATGGAACACAGCCAGACCCATTATCCGCCCCACAAAATGGAAATAAGACAAATGGTCCTGCAGGGAGAGAGGAGAGATTGGAGAGAGAGAGAGAGAGGAAAGGGAATCAGGCTTTGGGAAGACACTGACACCTTGTGGCTCCACCTGCGCCCTCGGTGGAACGTTCAGGACATCCTGCAACTCTCCGGGCAAGAGGAGACAATGTTTTCCCTCAAAACACAACCCAAACCAAAGCCTTAAATTATTAAAGACCTCAAACAAGTCTCTGTGCATCAGTTAATTAATAAATTGGATTCAAGTCCTCTAGACCTCTCAAAGGGCAAAACTCGGAAAAAGAAAACCCCTGTAAAACCCCCAGAATCCAAGAAGATATGACAATTCCAAACAAATTAGTTTATTCTTTGTTTAACCACCAAAATGTATTTGCCCTTGAGGAAGCAGGCCACGTGCTTGCTTCCTTCATTCCTTTCATGTTCCTTTTAAACTGACTTTTGAAAACTGAGGTGTAAGTCCTACGGTTGACATTCTTCCAATCTCATCTTCCAGTGCAAATGTCAGGAAATGTCATGGCAGGAAGAATTCCCTGTACTAATACAGAACTGCTGCTCCTTTTAGGGTCTGCATCAATATAAATCCTCCAGTAAGAAAAAAAGCAAGCACAGGAGTGTAGTGAGAAAGGGCAAGCAAGGGATACATCCCTAAAAGTCACGGGGTGGGCACTGCTGGGAATGCAACGCTGTGTGCACAACCAGCTGCTCACAGTGAAGATGAATTTCATCTGTGTCTTGTCTTCTCAGAATCACTGTGGATCCCAATCAGTACTGGGGAGTCTCAAAGAAATCAGCTGCTTATCAAAGGACACCTCCTCTACCATGTTTTTAACCTCTGAACAAAGCCCCTCTGCTCCATACCATCTCAATATAAAACATGAACACCACCTTATTCTGCTTCACCCTCCAGTTTAAACTCTTCTTGTGGAAGAACAGCTATAAAACACTGCAGGGGACATCTGTTAAAGCAGGAATGTCACTCAGAAATTACTACTTACAGGATTGATAGAAGAGTCTGGATTGATTTGCAGCATGTAAATATTATCTGTGGAGTACTGGAAGAGTCCATAATAGGGATTCAACATTTCATGGCACAGTAAATACAACCACTCTCTGCCCAAAAAAAAAAAAAAATTTAGAAGGGTGCAACTTAAGTTTCAGATAACACAATTATTGTGAATTATCAGTTGTGAAATGCTTATTTCAAAATCAGATCATTTTGTGCTGCCCTCCATTTGCAGACCAAAAAAGGTATGATTAAAAACCCACAGTGTCCTGTTCCACTCACAGGCAGACTTGGTTTAGTTTAGAAGCACTGAAGGGATTACCATCAATTAGAGAAGCTACAGGAAGCTGTCAGACAATGCCATCAACTAATTGAGTCTGAACAACACAGGCTTCCAAAAAAATCCTGACTGTGTACAGAGTTCAACTACTTGCAGCCTACAAGATCTGCTCCTCTGCAACCTGTACAAGATAAAGAATTATTCCAAGAATCTGCTGTTCAGAATCAGTTCAATCACTGATGATCTTCAGAAATGCTGTTTTCCCTCCAGCTTGGTGACCAGAGAATCTCTGCTTTCAGCAGAGGCCAGAAGGGACAGAGGCCAAACGCAGTAAGAGGAGGGGTTGGGTAAATTCTCTCAGTAACACACAAGGACCAGAATGGAACTAAAGCCATTTCTGACCTCCCAGCTCACCCTGACAAACACCCCTTTGTTGTTAAATTTGGACACTCATCCAAGGTCCAAAATATTCTGAGAGAAATATCAATTTTAATGCTTAGAAGCGGAGCTGCACTGATCTGAAAGAGTCAGCTGCAACTAATGGGCAATTATGAAAGACATCAGGGCAACAGGATGTCAACACTGGAGACACCCAAGGTTGCCTCGGGTAAGGCAGCTCAGAATGTTCCAGCTTTTTCCCTTTGTCCAGGGATTGATTACTGAAAGACACCTAAGTGGGCAATGCAGCCTTTGTGGATTTGAGAAATTTCTCAGTGAATTTACACAAAGCATCTGAGCCACCACAAAGGTGAGCGTTTTACTGATGCTACAATCGGCTCCAGAACCTCAGATCTGAGGTGACCCACAGGGAATTATTGTTATTTTGAAGAGGGAGGCAAGTCCTCGCTAAAATTTTAGCCTTTGTTTGGGATTAGTTCATCTCCACCGCTGCTCCAGCAGATCAGAGGGCTCTCCTGAATGTTCCTGGAAATCAGAAAGGTGTGTTTAACAAAACTGTTCCTGTGACCTGGATCTGACTTCAGAGTCTGGACACCTCCTGAGAGACCTCACAGCCTGAGCTGATCACACATTCCAGTTCCATGACTTTCAGTGGGACAATTATTAAATCACAAGCTTGCACTTTTCCAATCTACCAATGCATACAAAGAATGAAGCTACAACCTCTGCCAGTAAAATACACCACAATAACTTACACACACCATTAACAGGTAACTCTGAAGGGAATGGGATCAGCCACGGGGGACATAAAGGACAATTTTACAGTTAATAAGTGCCAGACAAACCCCCAATTCTCACCTTGCTACTCCTCCATAGTCCAGGCCTTCCTCTCCTCGGAATTTCACCATAAGCCTCTTTTTCAAGTCCTTTGGCCTCATCTTCATGATCTGACGGTAGGATTCCTGTGGGGGTATTTGTACCATTAGATATTTCCTCACTGTAATTAAGTCTATTAAGATTTCTGTTAATACTGCAATTAAAATTTCTGCATTTCTGTAATACACAGACTGTTACTCAACAACAGAAGACATGACTGTGTGTCAGTGCCAACCTGAAGCAAATTCCAAGGACATGGGGAGTGGGATTCACTCCCTCTCTCACGAGCAAACTTGCTATAACCAACAATCAGCTTTACTTAATTCTTGAGTGACAAAACCTGCTCTTAGCAGTAAAACAAATGAAATACCTCAAATATTTCCTCTCTGGATACTTCAATCCGACAGTGACCAGCCTGAGGTTGCTGAAGGGAGAGCTCATGTCTAAGGACTTTCAGCTTTTGTACCAAGTCTCTTTCATATCTCTGTGCAGGCAACTCCTCCCCCTCTTCCAGTGATCCCTCATTTGGAGCTGGCAAAGGCTGCTGGCTGGGCTCTTTTAGCTGGCATTGATGGCTTTGAAAGAAAAGGAAAATGTTTATTCTGGAAGCATAAGAATAAGGGATATGTAAAACAATGATGGGAGAAGTGATTAAGCTTCTCTGAGAGGAACCTGAAGTGTGTATTCAGGTGAATTTTTAAATTTTCTGATTTTTTCTTTGATTAAGTAACTTGCATAGCATCATTACCCAACATTCAGGGATGTAAGGAACACAGGTGTTTAAAATAAAGAGTTTCAGCATTTTTGAGCTCCATTTTTATATGGCAATACACTGTGGAAGGCTGTGGAGCATGATCACTGAACACTGACTAAATCTGTGTGGCATTCTCCCATATGGAGACAACTTTCAAGAGTGTAACACGAACAGAGATCTCTAATGGAACAAACAACAGCTTTATAAATGGAACTGTCTAACAACTGCAACTAATTTTATTCCAGCCCCATGCAAAATGAGGCTGGGGATTCCAACACAGTAAAAATACTGCATCTATGGGTGTCAAAAGAGAAAGCTGTACTTGTCCCAAATAGCTGCAGCTTCATGCAGGCAACTATCCTTATCTATCAGTGCTTTATTTGGGTTGTGAAGCAGTTATTTTTCAGATACACAGATCCCCCAGCTGGCTTCAAGCACAGGCAACTCAGATCCAGGAAAAGTCTGATCTTGGGCACAAGCAGCACTGCCAGGCTGCTTCCAGGGTCAGTTCCACAATAGTTCAGCTGCCTTTGCATGATGCAAAGCTTGATCTTACTAAATCCTGCTAAACCCCAGCTGGCTGTGCACAGCACCAGTCGACCACACTCCAGCTGGTTTTATATTCCTGCTTTCTGGAGCTCCAGGGAACACAGAGCCAGGCCAGGTCCAGCACAGTCAGCACAGAGCTAGAACTGCTCATCCACACAGGGAGTGATGGGGAAGCCCTGCAGATCCTTGACCCCACACCCCAACAATTCCAGGACTGTGCATTTGCTCCAGCACTGCTTGGGGAAATTTTGTCAAACCAGCTTGAAGAGATCAGTGTTGTGCCAAAATAAGCAAGGTCTCCCTTAAATCTGAGGACTGTGCTCTGAGCAGAGTAAAAACCTTTCTGAAGAGTCTCTGCAAAAAAACTGAGATAAAACCAGCACTGAGGACCAATGCTGAGACCCTGAGTACAGCACTGGTTGCATCATTATCATTCAGGTTTTCAGCCCCCCATGACTCTCAAACTGTAGCTAAAACTGGACAAAAATTCAAGGTTTAAGAATCCAAACTTGACATGAATTATTTATCAGGCAAGACCCTTACTTCATGATGTGATGTAGTCGTGGATCTGTGAATTGTGTGGTTCTGTTGTTGTGATCTACAAAATATATTCTTCCTGAAACTGTACTTCTGACTTCCCAGCCTGGGGGCAGAGGTCCCAGTTCATCACAATTCACACTGTTAAGGTCTCTAAAGAGAAAAGCAAACAACATGTTATTGCACATCTGAACTTAAGATGAAACCACTTTACACAGAGGGGGCAGGAGGAGTGAATTTGGTGCTCAGTGACTGAGGCCATGGAAGTCTTGGGAAGGACAGAACACATTTAGGTGCTGACAGGGATTCTGTGGGCTGTAAAAGGAGGAAAAGACTTTTTTTTTTTTTCCATAGCAAAAATTTTACAGAAAAATTCCCATTAACACTAATGAGATCCATGTGCAGAAAACCATTAACAATTAAACCAAGGCCTCTGTACCAACCAAAGTCTCCAAACACCCCATCAGTTTGAGAGTAAGGCAGCCAAAGACTAAGGTCACTTAAAAAAATAAAAATCACCTCTGAAGTTAGACATAAGAAGAGCCCTGAATCCTAACTACTTGACTGTTAAATCATTTAGAGTAAGGCTTTACCAACACATTCACCCCTTTCACCCTAAATAAATTTCAGGTATCACTTCCAGGGAGGGTTTGAACTCAGTCTGTAGGATGTATTTACACCTAAGAAATTGAAAATTAAGGCTCCAGCCCCCTAAGAGAGGAAAACACTAATAGTGGCAAGAAAAGGGAGGAAGGAAACCCGAGGATTATTTTTAGGCACAAAAACTATTGTTGAGTAAAGCATTCTCCAGACAGCTGGAATGGATTCAGGGTTGAGGGCACCACTTAATGTATTTCCTTACCTAAATCTAAGCATGCAACTTCTGTGTAAATGAGTCAACTGAGAGGCTTTAGAAAGGCAGAAATGCTTTGTACACCGGAGGTTCCTCGGTGTCACAGGGAGTGTAAGCCAAGGGGACACACAGGCAGACAGACAAGCCCTTGTTAGGCTCCTTAAAGAAGATTATGGTTGGAACCATTTGCTGTGGTCAGCTGTGCATCTGAAAGTACTGCAGAGATCTGCCTGCAACAAGTTTTAACTCACATCTCTGCTGAATGCCAAGGTTAGGTTTTTGCACCACAAGCTGGTAGAAGGAGTCACCTTTAACTAAAATAAGTGTAAGCTGTGACTCACAAGACACTGCTGTGTCCACTTATAGGGCTGGTCCTGGAACCCTGGCTCTGGGATTTGGGCAGAGAAGCAGCAGAGCCTTTCATTAGGCTGATCAGCATCACTTGAGGAAGACACAAGGCTTTGGGCACACAAGCCTGACACAAGTGCCACAAATGAACAAGCACTGTCATTTCTTCTTCCAACAATACCAGCTAATCTAACATCAGCTATTTTCTGCCTCTCTCTCAGCTTTATTCTTCATTTCCTCCTATACACTGTGCTTTTATCAACACTTCTGCCTGCACTACTTTATATCATTTCTCTAATATCCTGTATCACACTCCTGTATTATCCAGGCAGTGCAGCAGCTGAGAGTTACAAACTTCATGTTTCACTCTTGAATCTGGTGTGCAGGTGGTCCCTGAAACAGCCCAGATCCAGAGCTCCTCGAGGAAGAGCACCAGACCTTGCTTACAGAGACCTGGATTAACTGCAGGTTAAGGTGTAAAGAGGCTTTGCTAAATTAATCATGTGAAGGATTCAATTTTCTAGCTGCAAATCACTGGCCTAAAGCATAAAAAAACCCTCAACTCCATTTCAAGTTTAAATATAACAACCTCTGCTTCAGTACACATAAGTGAGCAATAATAAAGCAAAAGTTGCGAGTTCAATACTCAAGAAACAATTATTCTAAGAAAGTAGTCAGTTTTTTCTTCAATTTGCAGTCCAAACTGTTTTCATTCAAAAAAGCAGGTAAGATTCAGAGATTTGGAGCTTCACCAAAAACCACAGTCACATCAACATTTGAGGAAGAATTTTTCAAACAGGAACTCCTGAAGGGCTACATATTTTGTTTTACATGATTCACAAGTAAGTAATTCTTTCTTTCAAAAAGAGTAAGCCCTAATGTTTGGTGAAAACGTAATTAGAAAGAGCCAAAATCATTCTTCAGCTGGGAGCTCCCCCTTTAAATTTAGACAGGCCGTTTCATAGACCTTTGCTCTTAAAGATCCAGCATCCTGTCACACATACACCCCCAAAACACCCTGACTTTAAATTATAAATACATACCTTGGTATCCTTGGGTCATGCCATGTGCTAACTCCAGTCTGTGTGTGCAAAAAATAAACCTGTCCCTGTACCGTTGTTCTTTGCTCTATTACAAAGAAAAAGGAAGAAAAGATTACTCTAAATAACAAATGAATAAACAGTTTAAAGCCATTAGAATATTTTGTTTGTCAGATCTAGGAGAAAGTACTGGAGCCATGCCCACTACCTCTAGCAGAATGGACTGGTTTGTCCTTCTAAAATTTGCTCTGACTACACATTTCAACATTCTTTTGAAACTCACAGATCCACACACCAACATATTTCAGTTGGCATTTTTATTTTTAGATTTTGAGACAACCCAAACCCCCAAACTAGATTTCTTTACTCCTAGATTTGCTGTGCTCTTTTCTGAGATTTAGATTCTCCTTAATCCCATCCTCCCTAATCTTCTGTACTACTGGCTGCTTTGTTGCTTTTATATTTTCTTGATCTCTTCTCAAACGTGGGCTCAAACCTACACAACATGCCAAGGGGGGGGAAGGAAAAAAATAGTTGAAGAGCTCTTTACGTTCGTTCTCCCCAGATACACGGCCAAGATTAGCAGTGAATCCTCTGCACCAGCATCACACCACACCCTCATGTTTAATTTACCACCGACCCCTCGGTGTCACCCCGGCTGATTAACCAATCTCAGACTCCCATCTGCGCCGCTCAGCCCCTTTTCCAAGCGCAGTCCACGAGCTCCACGTGGACATTTTCTGTGTATCCAAACTGGAGATTTTCTGTTTGTTTGTTTGTTTGTTTGTAAACAGAGGCCTCAGGGATGCTCCTACCGTAGCCTTCGGGCAGCTCGGGCGACTGGTGGCCGTGGGGCCTGTTCTGAGGCGTCTGCACGTGAGCTCTGGGGTCGGGGCTGCGGAGCCGCTGCGCCTGCAGCCGCTGCTCCTGGCTGGGGGACTCCCCGAAGCGACAGTTCCCTCCTCCGGCCGCCCCCGTCGTGTCCGTGTACGGCGCCGGTTCCTCCATGAAGCAGCTCAGCGGCCTTCCCGGCCCGGAGTCTTCGTACACCGTTCTGAAAACGGGGACACTTGGAGAGTTCCCATCGCAGGAGAAGGGAAGGCAGAAACAACTTTTCTCTCAGGGAAGTGCCACAAGCACTGGTAACTAAAATAACACAAGTCCTACCCACCTGAATAAGCTTTATTCAAGTAATTATCCAGCTATAACCTTACTTTCTGCATAGCTGATAGCAGATAATGGATACATATTCTCAGGCAATGTATTAGTCACACTGATATTTAATATTTCTAATGTTATTTATAGTCTTTCCACCTATAAACCATTTTTCTAATTAAGTGTAAAGTAAACAATCCTTACCCTTCATTCTCCAAAAGCCCTCTGCAGTCTACTACAGAACCTCCTGTGCCTATTCTGTCCCGTGTCTGTAAACTGACTGAAATAAAAAAACAAGAACTCAGGTTAATAAAAGAACAACTGCTTCCTTAAAAACAACAAAAAGCTAAACAATTCACATTTATACAGGGGAAAACACTAAGGAAAGCTCCTTCCTACACAGGAGAGCACATCACTTAGCAGAACTCCTTCTATAATCTTAAAGCATTACTGATTTTTTAAAAAGGAGAAGAGAAACCAGAAGCTCATCCCCTCAAACCTTGAGTTTATTTCTGTAAATATCAAACGTGTCAAGTTCTACATCTGGGTTTCATGAGGATCCAGAAAGGGAAGCTGGAAAAAAATTGTTCACCACTAGATGTCATCATTAGGGTGAGAATTTGGGGTTTGCCAAATACATTTATACATCACTGAAAAGCCTGGCTTGGGTGGGGGCAGAAAACGTGGGGGAGAAATAGCTGTAAAACCAGCACTGCCTTGCTGAAATTTGGAAATGGGTTACATGAGTCAGAAGTATTACACCAGAAATTTATAAAATTTCTCTTAGCTCCTCCAGATCCTTTTTTCCACCTGAGGTCCCCTCTGCCTGTCACCTTGGCCAAATGCATGAATTTCACAGTGGCATTTACCCTCCCAGAGCTGCTGCTGAAGCCTTGCCAGACACATTCCCCCTTTTTAATACTGTTTCCCACTATCAACTGAGAGGAAACAAACTCCTGCACGGGAGTACCACGAAAATTTTCAGGTTAAGTAATTTAATCTCATTAAAATCAGAAGGAGCAACACGGAAAAGGCACAGAAGCAGTGAGAGAGGGTTTCTTTTTTACCACAACCTTTGTCCCTGTGGGGATTTACCAAGCAGGTGAAATGCAGCTGAGACCATTCTTACCCACTATTTGGCCTCGGACAGCATCGGTGTCTGTGGGGTTGAGTTTGCATAGATCCAAACGCTGGTCTGCAAAGGATAATTGGAGAGATCAGCCCTGGGAAGGGGTGGGTGGGAACACTATTCACTACTCAGGTACAGGGCATGGAGGGGTCTTGATCACCCCAGGTAGGAATTGCTCTTACATCCAGTATCTTTTAGCCTGCTGATGGCATTGGAGAGGAGTCGGACACACCCCAGGAAGCCAGCTCCCTGTTTCTTATGGATTTTTTTATGGTTCCATACACTGATGGTTATGGAATCTGTTTTCCCAACATATCTAGAAAAACACATATTAAAAGAGTAATTTTAGAAATAATAAGCTCTTTTTTCTCCACGGAATCCATGCTGTAATTGGTACAAAGTCTGACACATTCTGGTACATCAGTCATGGCTCTTTATTATAAATACACAAGTGCTTACGCCCAAAATGCTGTTATTAATGAATTACTGCACAACGATTTCACACAGCATGGGAAATTGATATTGCTGCAGCATGAATTTAACTACAGCCAGCCTCATTAAAAGCTAAACAACAAGTCAATTAACAGACAAAACTTTGGAATTTATGGTTCTAATAATTTGAAGGAAATAAATCACTACAACAAGGACAGTCTCTTGTAAAAGCTGGATGGCACTGCTCCAGCAGAGCTCACTCTAAGCACTTGTGCTGTACCTGACACACAAATATTTCTGAATTGAAACACCAAAAAGCAAAGTGCCAATCCTTTACTAACAGGTGATTTCTTGATGAAAAAAATCAGTACTCTGAGAGGGCAGGGTTAGATGGGATATTAAGAAGAAATTCTCCCCTGTGAGGGTGGGGAAGCCCTGGCACAGGTTGCCCAGGGAAGCTGTGGCTGCCCCATCCCTGGAAGTGTCCAAGGCCAGGTTGGACGGGGCTTGGAGCAACCTGGGCTAGTGGAAGGTGTCCCTGCCCATGGCAGGGGATGGAATGGGATGAACTTTAAGGTCCCTTCCAACCCAAACCACTCTGTGATTCTACAAAATGTGAACAACTCTTGCTAACGCGAAACAAAGCTGCAGTGCCAACCCTTGCACTCCAGAGAAACCTCTGGAATATTGTTTACTTATGACCTTACAACCAACTCACAGATCGTAATGCTGGTTCCATTTGGGGTCCAACGTGTTCTTCACAGTGTCAGTGGAATGGCACTGACCTGACCCATCCACAACTATTTTTGCAAATGGGTCAGGAAGTCCTGTGGAAGGGAAAAGGTGCTTTATTAAACACAGCCCTCTGTTTTGGCTCTTCCCAGACAATGCCAGCACGAGCTTCTGCTCCCCCCTCCAAGAAAGGGAAGTTGCCATCATTCCAAAACTCTTTTAGTTAATCCTGTCTTTGAGATGGATGCTTTTGCAACCCCCCAACACAGAGCTGTGAGCAGCAGACTGACCGTGGTATCATCAGAATTTGGGAGCCTTCAGCCTCTTCACCCCTAAATCCTACACAACCTACAACTCAGAGTAACATGTACTCATGTAGTGATGCAGTGCCTCTGCAAGAAGGGAACCACAGAGCAAATGACACACCACAGTAATGCACCATCTCCAAACAAATCTGATCAATCCAGAGCAGAAAGTTACACAATTAGGACATACTTACTGAAGAAATCTTTCTTTGCAAGATTCTTGGCACATAATACTGCAA
>JAWWLV010000035.1:13333541-13345148 GCA_035041135.1 Platyrinchus mystaceus
AGCAGAAAGTTACACAATTAGGACATACTTACTGAAGAAATCTTTCTTTGCAAGATTCTTGGCACATAATACTGCAAAACAAAACAGCAGATAAAGAAATCTTAAGACTGTAAAACAAAGCTTTCTGGTAATCACATCAGTTAAAATAATACCTGATCATAATTCATAAAAACCACCTAAATATTAAATGTGAGCATTGTTTTCCTTATCTGTGGTTGGAATGTGGATTTACATAAAAATTCCTTTGCTGCTGCAGTTCTATTGTTATAACACACAGAAGATTTAATGAATGTCCCTTTGCATTAAAACCTCCTGATTTTCCATACTTTTATGCTTACACAAATGCTAAACCAGATTTTTGTTGTTGTTTCAGAATCCACCCAGTTTAGAACAAGGATTACATGGTTTCTGAACTAAGAAAACTGAATTCCCATGTTCTGGGATTCCTGGAAGAGACCTCTCTGCTAAGTCCCATCAAATGCAGTGCAACCTCCTGCTCCTTGCACACAAAAGGGATGGTGAAATAAAACATGGGAGGAATCCTACAACAGCAAAAGCAATCTGTAAACACAGCAAGGTCTGGGGGTCACTGTGACAGGACCTCACTCAGGAGAAAAATAAACATCCTGGCAAAAAAAAAATCTGCATCACGAAGTTTTCCTTACAAAGAGCCACAAGTGAGACACTGATTCCCTCTCTCCAGTTCCGCTCACCAGTACAGTGAAAGCAAGAATTAGATCAGGAAACTCACATCAATCTCCATTTCTACCAGGTCTATTACCAGCTACAAGGCTAATTTTGCTCTTCCATAAGGACTGCTCAGTACGATCTCAGCAACCCAAGTTGTTTGGCATCCATTAAAAACAACTTCAGAGCTAAAGAGGAAAATATTAGAGCTTTAACTTATCTCAAACTAGGATCCAAGAGAGGAAGGTAACCATAAAAAACCTCATTACTCTTTCCTCCAGTGGGGAAAAGAGATCTTTCAGGATGAGAATGAAGGCTCAGAAGATACTCAATTCCTCTTGTATAAGCCATTCCTCCCTCTCATCTGCATCTTCCCTTGCTCCTGATTTACCCTCAGCCTCACTGTAATTCTATATTGTGGAAAGGGAAGGTGCAGAGAAACAAACACTTTATTTATTTTTTATATACTTCTACTAGAATTCCACCTCTCAGCACTCCCTACCCAACACAGCCAGCAGAATAAAAACTGCCTCACCTCACGTGTCAAGTAAACAGACCAAAGAAATCCACTATTTAACCCAGAAGCTCATGGAAAAAAAAATACACAAATCCTCCGTCTTAGCAATAATTAAAGCAGCCACACAGGAATCTGTTTTTAGAATGGATTAAAAATTACTTATTTCTTACACTGGCAAACTGTATAATCAGAGAAAGCTTCTCTTGTGGGTTTTTTTTGGTGTGTGTTTAAACAACTGACCAAAAAAGAAAAATCTGCAGGACTATGGCAATTCAATGGGAAACAAAACAGGATTGCAGAACCAACATCCACTGCTCTATGGAAGCACAACAGAGCAACCTTTAACTTCCTCTTCCTGTTGTGAGCCCTTCAGAGGGAAAAATACCCCAAAACCAGGGACTAAGTACAGGTAAAATCAGAACTTTTGTGTGTGCTACTACCAGCCAAAAGGAATTTTAAAGTTCCCGTGTGATTTTTAAAACCCAGTAACTCGTTTCAATTCGCCATGCCCAATTTTAAGAATAATTTATTGAGCTGGAGAAGTGTGACAACTGTAACTTTGTGCACATGGTCTGCCTATAGAATTATTACCTTTATTCTATATTTCAGGCGTGCTATCTAGAGCTGAACAGCAACATAAATTTCTAAAGCTCTTATTGAAGAATTATATTCTTCCTTTAACTCTTTTTCCTCTGCCACAGCCTTTCAGTCTGCAGCAGATGAGCTCAGCTGCCAATTTTCCACTCGCAGCCTGTGAAACCCTCAATTTTCGGTTGCAAAAATCATTACCCTTTCTTGTAAGAAAAATATTGGCACAGCAGTTAATAGCTGAAATAAACCTTTATGGAGCAATCTCCAGGATCAAGCTGCCCGAGATGGACCATTGGCTCTGTTCCACTATTTGCATATTAAACCCACTAGAGCAAAAAATATTTTCAAGAGCTCTATCACTTAAAAGCCATAGATTTCTAAATTCCGGTAAAGAAACAGGTGACAAGGGTCAGCAGAGGGAGACTTGGATGTGAAACCCTGTGAGCAGTGGAGCAGACAGCCCCTCCCTGCTCTGCAAAGCTGGGAATGAGCCAGATTTCCATGGTCTCCAAGAGGAGAGACCTGGCGGCTGCCACTCGAAGCCTGAAATCCATGAGCTCAGGTAGGTTTAGCTACAAGGGCTTCAAAAGTTACAGATTTTATCCCTGGTTCAGAGGTGTTTTAGGAGAAAGGGATGGATCCTTAACAGGAAACCAGGTGCCCTTTGCTCAGGCCTTGCCCAAACGCCGTCTTTGCTTGTTTTCCAAAGGGCTTTTTGGTTTTTCTTTCTTTTAAACAAGGAAGGTTTCGGGCTTGTCAGCAGGAACCATCTCCCTGCATTTGTTGCAATGTTACAAAAGGTATTAATTCCCCTGACTTGGGCATTTACATTCTGCCTCCTCAAAGTCAACCGACTTGTTTGAGCCTGACACGGGTTTTGTTTATGCTCGGCTCTGGATTGCTGCACGGCACTGCACAACTCCTCCTTTCAATACAACAGATCCCAAACACCACCGAAACAATGTCTGTACATCTAGATTAGAATATTTATAAAGGGATGGGAATGTTTTTTTAAGTACCTGACATTATTGAGATAATTTCAAAGGCCAAATTAGCCAGCTGGGTGAAGTATTAGTGTGAAAGCATATTTGGCAGGAGGTGAAGAAAGGACGAGCCTTAGACAAAGTCAGTATCCACCCTGGGGATGTAACTTGAGCGAGCTGAGAGGTTCCTCTGCCAGCCCCTGGTTGTCCACCCTGCTTCCAAACAGAAATGAATCATCTGCTGTGGTTCAGGAGGTGCCGCAGGAGCAGGACAGGTGTAGTAAGGAGAGTCCAGAGTGGCACCAAGGTCTGAACAACCCAGCTGAGAGTTGCATCAGAAAGCTGCTGCTTCACCAGCCCTGCAGCAGGAGCAGCACTGTGAGGAAGGAGGCACAGTCTGGGTGAGGACAGACCCAGCCTAGAAAAATCAAAGCCCTGGTGTGCAAGTTCTCCTCCCGAGTTGTCAGCGCTCAAAGGATGGATGTTGGTCTGTCAGAGTCCTCACATCACTGACTCTGCATCAGCACTGGATTTATTCACATACAACACAGGATGCCTCAGTTTGGAAGGGACCCATAAGCATCACCAAGTCCAGTTCCCATCCCAGAGCACTCTGCTAAGGTGCTACAACTGTTTCCAGCTGCCCAGTGTACAAAGGAGGCAGTTGTGTTTTGAGACCTGCGGGAAAAAGTAAATAAGGCAAGAGATGAAAATATTCCGTAGGTCCCAGCCTGTACCAATGCAAAACAGCAGGCAAATCTGCACCTGGGCCTGCATTCATGCCCACTTTGCAAGTTAAAGGGACAAGCCTCCTTAGTCAAATGAAGGACCTTTACATGTGGATATGATCTGAGCTACCACGGCCTTCAATTTAGTACCCAGGTTAATTCTGGAGACAAGACAAACCAGCAGTACGTCCACATCTCCCTTAGGAAAGGTGTGGGGGGAAGGTTTTAGTGAAAGATCCTGGCAAATACACCTTTCAGCCATCTCTGGCCTTCCCCTGGATATTCCAGGTTAATAATTTATGCTTGTACAAACAGGCAGCCAGATTCCAGGATACACTGGTTTTACTTTCTGACAGAAGATAAACACAGGCCAGCAGGCTGATGATATAGAGAGGACTTCACTTAGTATATCCTTCTGTGTAGACCATCTTTAATCACAGAGATATGCAGCATAATCATTACAAGCATCACAGGTTGGTTGGTTAAGATAGAAGAAGGACAATGAGGCCTTGGAAGAGAAAGCAATAAAAGATCTTGACATACAATGAAACTAAAGTTACTGCATACTACTGAAAAATGAAAAAGGCCACAAAGCAGGTCAAATTTGAGGCATCCAAGTCATGGAAACATCTCAAAGTCTGCCCAGCTTTTGACTTGTGAAGCTGATAGAGTTGCTTCAGCTCTACTGTCCAACAGCAGGACACCAGCTCACAGCAAAGATCCCACCATTCTGAAAAACAGTTTTTGGAAGGCTGCGTGGCAAAAACAACAAGCTTCAAGTGGGGAAAAAGGCCTCCAAAAAAAGGAGAAAATAGCAAACATCAGCTATTCACCACAAGCTGCTCTAATGCCCCAAAGCTCATGGGCCAGCAATTAAAATCTTTGCTGAATCTGTCCTGTGAAATCACGTCTCATCCAAGTGGTTCTGTGTATTTTGTGGAAAATACTCTGAATACCACAAGCCACCCCTTCTGAGCCGCCTTTAGGAACAACTCTGCTTATCCTTCAGTTCCTGCACATAACCCCAAACGAGACTTCTCTGCAGATAAACGTCTGGGTTTAGTTCTCCAGGCAACCCTGGCAGTAGAAACGCGAAGGTTTTACGTGTCTGGTTTTTTTAAGGGTGACAATTATTTATATGTGGCAGGGCACAAAAAAGAGGGGTTTATGGGAAAGGTGGCTGAAGGCAGCAAGTGTGTAAAAATGCAGTTTCTTTACAGCTCCCACCTCACTGAACTGAAATCCACCACTTTATTCACAAACTGCAGTTTAAATTGTCACCACAAAGGCCAAGGTTTCTATTCTAGTCCTTTTTTTTTTTTTGTTTGCTTTAGGAATACTTTTGGTCTTTCTCTTTGCCTGCTCGAGACTGAAATGCAGGAATCCACAGACGGCTTTAACTTCTCAGTAACCGAACCCGACCCGCTGCAGCGCCTGCAGATAAACAAACCCACAGCCAAATAAACCAATTAGCTGGATGGAGCTAATTTCATACTGCCATGTACCCTGAGTGGCCTTCACTAATGATCTCAGCATCACAGTGCCAACGAGATTTGCAACCTGAGACATAAGCCCAGCAAAAAAACCTCCAAGACCCCTCTGACGTCAGGCCCCGCATTCATGCCCTGACATTGGAAAACTCGCCCTGAACTCGTGTTAAACCAGACCTTGACTACCAGATTAAAGCAGTGCTTCATTACAAACCCCTCAGTTCTCAAAGAGTCGCTGGAGTTGATACATGAAGCCTTTTTGTGGCCCTTTTGTGTAGGCTGCAGTAAAAATCAAAGCCTCTTTTCAAGGCACGATCTCCTCGTGGGTTGGAACTTGGCTTTGTGCAGCCAGTTGCAAACACTAGACAACTTTGAAGAGATCTTCAAAAAACCACACACCCAGAAAAAGCCATTTTTATTAGTCCATTAACATGTCATTAAAGAATCTACTTAGCCAGGAATCAAAATTCCATCCTACCTAAGCAGAAACTAGTCACGAACGAGAGGCAGCTCTCGTAGTGCAAACAAAGCCAAGTTGACAAAACACAAGAGTTTCATCTCCAGGATTCCTAGGAATTACTCAAACTGAAAAATTCTCCTGGGCACTGACCAACCATAAGTCTTCATGTCCACACCAGCAAGGGCTGATTTAGCTCTCAGTAACATAAATCACTGAAAAACCCAGCACAGGGCTATTGGAAGAACAACTCATTAAATGCCCAGTTAACTGAGACTGTGCAACACAGGACCAGTTTAAGAATGTAAAAATTGGAGAAACACTTTAGAGCTATAGAATCAGCTGAAGAACTTTTCAGGGATAAAAGAGAGAGATCAACAGGAAGCTGAATTAATGCTGATGTACAGAATCAGAAAAAGGTGCACAAATCAGAGGTGGAAATAAGCTAATCAGTTATCCCTCATACCAACTCCTCTTTCTATTCTTCCCCCTCTGCTCACCCATAACAAATGTCTGAGATAAAGGTTACCTCTCAAATTAAATCTTTCATTAAATCCCAGCTATTGCATCCATTTCCTTAAGACTTTGCTACACCTTCCTGTAATCCAGGCCAAGAACCTTGTCAAACACTCCACAGAGTTCCCTGTTTCCTAGATAGGCATAAACCCCAAATATCCTCGAGTGCTTGAGTCTTACAGACCTGCCCTCAGCTCCAAAAGCAGAAGCTGCCCATGGGATTTATCTGTCCCATGTACCACAGGGCAAATTCCAGCCACATAAAGTTCCTATTTCTCTAGCAAATTGTACTTCCAAGGGCTTTTCTTTTCTTTAATGTTGAATTTTTTAAGGCAAACCTTTCATAAACTGCTGTTTCACCACCTTTAGCTAATTATTGGCCCTACAGTGGCCGCTCAGCTGTAAGAAATACAGATGGAGATGGTGGGAAAAGAGTGAGACCATAAGTGGTAACATCTCCTCTGTCATAAAGGTGCCCTTGAATTGCTACCCTCCCTCACATCCTTCCCCTTTTTCTTTGCAGACCATCCCCAAACACATCCACAGCACAACCACTTTCTGTGAGAACTGGAAGTTAAGAGGTAAGTCAGGTATTGCTATCACCATTTTACAGCCATTTTCAAAAACACCCCATCAGTTACACAGTTGTACCAGAAAACCACACAGAATAATATCCTGTTCTCAGGGCAAATACAACCTCTTACCCGAGAACTAAACAAAAACAATTTCAATGACAAAATTCCTACTGGGAATACAAAATGGCCTTTTATATTTACTCTTCCCTGCGCAAGTTGTAGTTACTGGGATCAACACAGCTCTGGAATTCTTCCCTTATTCAATCTCTTGCATCTCCCACCACGTGCACTTGCATTGAATAATTCATATTTCCAAGCAAGTGGTGTCTATCAGGACAGGCTTCTCTGCAAGGCTTGCACATTCCTGTGCTCACACTTTGGATCAGACACCACCGTGCGCTCTGCGGCATCATCACCATAATGAACTTAAAAACACAACCAGGAACGTGGCTCAGTTTTCTTAAACTGCATTAAAACTAAGGAATAAGTCCATGCTGAAGTCTCAATACTTTGCTTTTATAGTTACCCAAGCACTGCGAAAGCATCTGGAAAAAAATTCCTAAAGCATGAAAAACACGTTCCTCCACCCACATGCACTCATAGCTCGGATTCCAAGCTGAGTTTTACTAAGATCGCCAATATTTTGTGCTTTTAACACTTGGGAGTTTTCAGAGCATCTTTTTCAAACCCCTACAAAATGTCAGTACCTAACAGGACCATAAACTCATCCCAAGGTTGCTCCCAACAGGTTCCAGGCAGAGCAGGGGATTGAGCTCAAAACCAGCCCTACTCCCAGAGTCCCAGCAACAAAAAGGTCCTTTCTAGAAATACTGTCCAAATCTTTAGATGTATGGACTTGTTCTGGGAAATGTGAGATGAACCACAGTGAATCAACAATCAAATACAGAAAAGAAAACCTGAACACTCTAGAGATATTACTTGGGCAGAAATTAAGCATTAGTTGACACTCTTGTAGTGGAGAGAGTGAGCCCCTGTGCTCAGTCAGCATTTCAGGGAGGTGGGTGTCATTTAACCTGCCTCTGATCTCCACTTTCCCAAGTTAAATGTGTCAAGCCCTGGATGCCTTATTTTCATTACCAAAAAGGAAGCCTGGAAGGACTCTCCTGTGCTGCTGATCATTTGCTTACTAATTCACTACATAAAAGGCTTCTCCAATAAATATTATGTTGCTACAAAACACAGAAATTTAGATTCCCCTTCTTCCCAGATATTCTCTATGGGGGTACCCAGGGCCACTACTACAGCTCTGTGTTTTATAACCAGTTTGTGAGACTCAAGTTACAAGTACGTTCCTGTACTAACACCAGCTTCCCCCCCCACCCGCCCCAAAACACCATCCAATTAATGGACTTAGAGCTTTTACAAGCCATTCACTTAATAATTCCGTGAGGAAAACCTGCACAACTGCTCTCTGCTGCTTTATAACGGGGAAAAAGTGCAGAACAAGAGACCAAAACCAGAAGCAACACATTTGCGGGTGCTTTACCAGGCACCGGCAATTAGCAGGAAGCCCAAGCACTCACACCAGTGAAAGCAGCTCCAGCCCTGGGGTCCTGTCCATGGAGCAAACCGGTTCTGAAATGTTAGGAACACCACACACAACTTCTGTGCTTTCTAACCCACTATTATCTCCAGCTCTGCTCATATTTATATATTGTCTTGCCTCAAAATAGCTGCTTGTTATGCAGAAAGGAGACTGATCTGCTGCTGTGAAACACGTGAAACCTGCGAAAGCAGAAACCCTGTACTGAAAATCTTGGCAAAGTTTGACCAGATACAGCCAAGCAACAGTTCAATAGAAACATTGAATTTCTGTCCAACAGCAAAATGTCTACAACTTCCAAGCTAAAGTGAAGCAGATTTTTCATTTTAAAACCTGAAACATATGTTTTGAATCTCCAAAGAGTGGCTGGTATTTACATCCCTTCACGTACAGGTAGTGTCAGTATTTCAACAAGGCGATTTGAATGTTAAACACTATCTTAAAGGAGAAAAAAAAAGTGCAATTTAACACATTCTCAATCTCAATTTAAAACTGAGATTTGTTTTTCCACACAAAACTAGGATTGGGCTTCTTTGATATCTTACTGCAGTTAAACAAGGTACAAAATCAACTTCACAGGAACAAAACTTTCCAATGGGGGTATTTTAATAAACAGTACAAAGTTAAAGTCTGGTTTTCATCAAGTACTAAGTAGGTTGCTCAAAAGTAAGAACACTGTTATTCCAAAAAATGAATGGTGTTATGTGTAAGTTGTAAACTATGTAAACTATTAGTTCGTCCCATGAGGGCTTAAATGTATCAGCAGAAGAGCTGTAGTTAAACAATCCACGTGGAACGTTGCCTTAATGCTCAATATTCAGGTTTGGCTCTGGGCTGCCTGGTGTTAAACTAAAACTGCCTTGAGAACCAAGCACAGGAAGCTGGCAGTGGAATTGCTTAGGTGACCCAGGATGCTGCTGATCCTGAGATTAACAAACCGCCAGCAAAATGAAGAGGGGAAAAAAATTCCCATTTTAAAAGCACTGAAAACACGAAACAACAAATTCTGGCAGAGTAGTTTTTAGAAGCTGTAAATAGAAGTATAAAACACTGATGGCCACCACAGTCACGATATTCACATTTCTTCATTCATACTGAAGCACTTGAGTGCAGAATCTCCAGTACAAGAAATCCCATAGAAAAAGGAAATTAGCCTATACACTATTAGGTATATGAAAAAAAAAAAAGCTCAGGGAAAAGCAGTGCACTGGGCTTAAGCTGCTTCAGTATAACCCCCAATCTTATAACAAGCAGTTGCTAGAAATCTACTGCAAAGAATAACACTTACCCAGCACCTCTTCTAGCACTACTGACTTCAGCAACTGCTACCAGAGCAAATTCCAGCAGGTACTGGACGACTTTTCAAGAGGCAGAGTCAACAGCCCAAATTTTTCTGCAGGTAAATGAAAAGCATTCTTTCTTTCAAGCGAGGCATCAGCACCGTATCGCTGCTGTAACACCACATACCTCGGGTTAGCAAATGCCTCAGAAACTGTCCCTGATTTCCAGCACACCTTGCTCTTCTCCAGGCTGGGATTTTAACCAAGGGATGCCAAATGCTTTTTGGCATCCTTGGAGAGAAACATGAAAAGCCTCAAGCCTTGTCATGTAAAGCTTTTCAAAGCCATGGGGGCCTTGCTGCCAGAGAAACTATTTCATGCTCTTAAAGCTTTTGCCTTCCTTATTCTCAAATCTGCTGTTTGCTTTGTGGTGAGGATGAGAACAGACAGATGAGATGGGGAAGTTCCTTCTGAAGTGACCAAGAGCAGGCTCAGAGTTTAAACTCAGGGCAGTGAAAGTCCATATTCAGTGAAGAGTTAAGAGAACACAAAAGTCTAGAGCCATGAATTCATTTTGTTCTAGGCTACTTAGCAAGTGGCCAGCCAGAAACTGAACCAGCTGGAATTCATTCAGAAGTACTTTCTTCCCTGGGCTGTCATTATCAACCTGAGGATAACAAACACATGGATCATCAAGAGGGAGTTGGTGCTGGAAAGAAATGGCAGAGCCTAATAGCCCATAATAAATATATGAAATTTTGATCCCAACTTGGATCTTAGAATGGAGGTAAAAATGCTTTTAATGTCTTAGAGGGAAAACTGCCCACACTAAATAGAATTAAACATTCCACTGACTTCTCTTCTCAGTGGTTTCCTTGTTACCAGCTCTTGCATTCATCTATTTCTGTCTTCATTACCATTCCATATTCAAATTATATCCAACAGGTTCCAGACTATTCAAGAGGCACGTGTAAAAAAACTGGGAAAAATTATACCTTGACCATCCAGATAAAATTTTAAAAAATAATTCAGGCTGATTAAATGCTGAGCTACAAAAGGGGAAAATGACTTTAAATTTCCTATACAAAATCTAAAATAGAGGTGCAAAGTTTAAAATCAGGAAGAGGGAAGAAAAACTGTGTTTGCTTGAATAAAATTCTTGGCATCACTTCTCTCCTTGAATAAGGTACATCAGCTGCTTTACAAGATTGTTTTTAATTCCTGGAAATTTTTTCAATCTCCAGTAGTTTGTCTTGTGATTATTCAGCCTGTTATAATCCCTTTCAACATCTGCCCAAGAGGCTGCAAATCGCTCTCCACTGTCTGTAGTCTCTCTTTTTCTTTTCTGTTTGTTCAGAGAACTCGGCTCAAACCCTCCTTATTTACAGATGAAAAAAAACGAGGGAGCCCCAAACACTCTGTGTCTGTGAAGGGCACCGATGGTACAAGGTGAGCAGCCACCTGGACAGCAGCCAGGGAGGGAATCAGCTCGTCTGGGCTGGATCAGCCCGGGCCCTGTGCCAGCCCTGCGGGACTCACAGGGGGAGCGGGAGGGGACAGAGGTGGCACCAGGGAAGGAAGGGGCTGTGTGGGAATAAGGAAGCTGTGGCAGAAGGGAAGGAGAATGGGACAGGAACGAGGCTTGTTCCAAAAAAGACACTGCAATTACAGAGATATCAATAGCTTTGGGAAGCCACATTTTTATCATTCATTCACCTCCTTTTGTTCTTTTGTTAGCACCAGTGGAGAATCACTGTTTTCTTCCATAGAGCGTTTGGCCATCTGTTGCAGGAAAAATATCCCTACATAACAAACTTTCTGAGGAATTAGTAGGAAAGCTTTTATGGAGAAAAGTCTGATTAATAACCAGCTCCATTTAAAAACGACAATAAGAGAATGACGCATAAGAGACTTTTTTGGTGCTGCCATTGTTACAGGGTCAGCCCTGTCTACAAGAAGCACGTAGACACGCTCCCTCCAATCCACCTAATCACCTATTAGTCACCCAAGTGGTAAATCCCTACAAGCACTTTTGGCTGGGGCCGTGCGAGCGCCGGGTGAACCGAGTGACATCAGTTCCCGTCTGATTTCCTGGCAGTGGGGTTGCACGTGACGGCCGCTGCGCCCGAGGGAATGTGGGTCAATCCGTGCGCGGCCCGGTGCTGGACGTGCAGGCTCTCGAGGGACGGGCAGCACCGTGACTCAGGAGCAGCCCTGGC
>JAWWLV010000035.1:13345248-13359297 GCA_035041135.1 Platyrinchus mystaceus
AATCCGTGCGCGGCCCGGTGCTGGACGTGCAGGCTCTCGAGGGACGGGCAGCACCGTGACTCAGGAGCAGCCCTGGCTCTGGGATCATCCTCAGGAGCAGCCCCAGCACTGGGATCATCCTCAGGAGCAGCCCCAGCACTGGGATCATCCTCAGGAGCAGCCCCAGCACTGGGATCATCGCTGCTCCGGGCCAGGCCGTTCACACAGCGCTGCCCGACCTCTGGAGCGGATCTCGGAGCAGCCCGGAGCTCACACAGCAGGATGTGCCACGTGTCTCCCGGCCACGCTCCATCCACAGCCTTACAGTGATGGAGAAGGCTGACAGGCACGTGGCACGAGGGCAGCCACCGAAAAGGAAAGGTCTTCCTTCAGAAGTCATTAATCACCCGTTGTGTTTGGGTGTAAACACCCAGATTTAACAGCCGCGTGTTCCTCCCTGCAGCAGCGAGATGGACAACCCAAAACTGCTGCTGCTTTGGAGATGGGAGTAACACCGTGCCAGCCTGGAGCAGGATTCCTCTCAGGACATGTCCTAGCTGGATGTGGTTAACCAATAACCTCAGGGTAGCACCCCCTTCTTCCAAACAGGGCTTGCAATTCGTATCAAAGTTCAGCAGATCCGTGTTACACCCGTGTTGTCGCTCTCCTCACTTTAGGTATTTCAAGACAAAACATCTCATTCTTGCATGACCTGAGGGAGGCACAAAACTGAGAGCTGAATGGCACCAAACAAGATTCCATGAAAAGAAGGCTTTTATCCCCAATAAAGCTGTATCAGCCTATGTGTTACTCCCTTGTTCTAATCATATAGGCCAGCATCTATTTAAACTGCCAAGTTAATGACTTCAAATTTGATCAATAGTCTCTGTTTATTCAGCCCAGTGCTACTGACAGTCACCAGGGCTGAACAACAAAACAAACACGCTGGTCGGGGCCAATCTATGGCTGAGGAAGAAAATCCAGTCCACGACAGCAAATCCCCTTGGATGGAGTGGGAAGGTGGGGAGGGAGCTCTGTCCCTATGGACACAGCCCCTGTCCTTTGTGCCCACTAAATATTTATCCTCATTATTCTGCTCACAGCCACCTCGTGAGGTGAGTGAGCTCAAGCAGAACTAACATCACAGATCCAGGGTGACTCCAGCTCTTCTCCTGTGCCATCAGGCTATGCTAAAATGCTTCCATTTGTTTTCAGATTAAGCCTGGTAGGACACGACAACAGCAAGGGGATGTCACTAAGCCTTTGGACCATAATCAGTGATTTCCCTCACTGTCACCATATCCACCTCAGAAGGAAATTTCCTTTGGAAAAGCTTCAAGAAAGGCTGGAATCATCTTCTTGAAAGCAGGATGAAAACGTCCTTGACTGAATCTCCAGCCAAATGATGTTAGGAATGTTTTAGTTACAGACTGGCTGCAGAGAGCAAAATAAAAATAGAGTTTAGAATGAAAACAGATAAGTAGAGCATGCCTGTAGCATTCTAGCACAGATTTTTCTTCTTTAAAGAATAAACATTTTCACTGCAAAGTCAGTCTCTCAACAGTGGCTTAACAACAATGTATGTGGACCTTCCTCCCCTGGGCAATTTTTATTAACAACTTGCAAGCTACTCACTAATGGAAACTCCCTTTCCAATCCCAAGTGAATCCACAGTCACAAAGACTGGGATCTTGGTGAAAATGTTGTAGTGCATTATTCTGACCAGGATGTTTTGGTCACAATTTTCTCAACATTATACATTCATCACTTTGCCTGCAACAGGCACCTGTTTGCTGTTTTCCTTGTACAAAATGTCAGTGTCCATCACATCAATAAATTCTAATCCCACTACAGCTCCGAGATGCCTCAATCAAAGGTATTGCATAAATAAACTGGAGCCTGAAGGAAAATACATGATGCCTCTTCCTATACAACCTCAATGGCTGTGTTTCATATTCAGACACAGGATTTTATGCCAGTGTCTGACCACTTGGCTGCAACAAAAAATACGAAGGAATTTCTCTTAAACAAGAAGTTCTTTATCAGACTTACTATATTAACACATCCAAAGTCCCAAATTTAATATCTAAAAAAACCCCAATACATGAGGACAGCCGGTTCAGTCAGAGCCCAAGACGTTTGCTTTCCACTTTAAATTGATTAAATAGATTCAATACATTGCATTTCGCATGGATGGTTAGCAGTGCTAATATTGCAGATAAAATGAAATGCTGGATGAGGAGAATTCTCACCAGGGCTCCCTCCCCCTGGATATATTCCTTGCTCTCACAGTAATTTAGTATAACAGAGGCCTAACAATTTCACTGAACAGGATTACAAAAACCAGCTCTTCACAGTTCATGGCACAGAAGCTCCCAGAAATATCTGTTTCTTCACTACCTTCTGCACACACAGAATGCACTTGAAAAACAGGCTGATGCTGCTTTGTGGGAAGCATAAAATAATATAATGTTTGCCTGTTGTTTTGTTTTTATTAAGAAGGTGATTCTTGTTTATCAAATAGTCAAGATATTAAAAAAAAAGTCAGCCTTTTGTTTGCATTCCTATCACTAAGAGCACACCTCAGAATCAGATACTGTCCAGACACTGAATGACAAACACCAGATAAAACCTAAAGAGAGCGAATTTTAATAAAAAAATTTTCACGAGAGAAAAACCTTTAAACACCATTTCACTCCTTACTCCAGTAAGCTATGTGGCACTAATTTGAAGTGATAGTGCTGTTCTTTTAATTAAAAAATGCCAGTAGGAGGTTGATGCAGTGGCTGATGCTGGAAGCGACGTGCTCGCAGGGCACAGCTGAGGCTTTGTGTAAGGAATTAACACACAATTTCAGCTGGGTTAAGAGGCAAAACAAAACCCTTAAGTCAAAACAAACATATAGGGGGTGTTATTACAGGTGCCTGATAAAGTCATCTGGATGTTTGCCTCAGTGTTGTTAAATTCTGGAAGAAAAAAATAAACCAACAGACAACCAGAACACACTCACTGGGGTTGTGCAATCCACGAATCTTGGTTTACCTACAGGTGTGGGGGACTTAATTCACGTATGTCCCTCCCCTTCCTACTTCACAGCTCCTCTCCCACGCTGTTCCTTCCACACCTCCTGTCCACAGGGCTGGGACCAGGACCTGAGACCCCTCCTTGCCTTCTCTGTCAGATCCTGGGAGGGTGGATTTGCTCTACCAAGCTACTCATGCCCATGAGCCTTGGAGCCCTGGCATGCCTAACATCTCTGCCTTTATCAAATTTGACTGAAATCAGATGAAGGGCAAAAAATTAGTCCAGAGGAGGATGACAGGTGAGATCCCTTTTCAGCCTGGTAATTTTTTACTCTGGAAAGAAGATTAAGCTTGTCCCTAAGTTTATCCTAGACAGCTTCCACGTGCCAGGCTTCACTGCTGATTTGTGAAACACCAAAAGCCTAGAAAACTGATTAATCTAGAAGAAATCCCTCCCCCCCAAAAAAAAAAAAATATTTGCTTGATCATTTTTCCCCTTGGTCTTGCAACGTTTTTAACTCCACCAGCCCAGAGGAGGCTGGCAGCCACAACCAGCACATAAAAGAAGAGCTGCATGTTGGCATCTGGGAGCACAACAATCCTTAAAACTGGCAGCTGCTCCTCCTGATACAGCTTCCCTGGGGAAGGAACATCCCAGAAACAAGCAGGACATTCTGCCTTTACTTGGCATATGGACTAAGCAAAGACAAGTCAGCTCATCCAAAGGCTTCTCGTCGATTTACTCACCACTCCTACAATGACTATTTCAATCACGTTTACAATACCAGCATCACCTCAGACATCACAGACAAATCTGTTTTCTCCCTGCACACTTGGAGTATTTACATCCTAAGGCAACGAGGAAAAAAACCTGTTACTACTTTCCAACTGGGCTTTATTTTCTTCCCCCCCCCTTCTATCAAAAATAGCTCTCATCCACATTCTAGTTCAGTTTGGAAGTAGCACATGCAGACTTGATAAGCATCCTGCGAAGGAAATGCCTTGAATTGCAGACTACTTACAACACATTTTCCCAAGCAACTTTTTATAAATCCCATTTGATGGCCGGTTTGCTAATTTCTATTGAAGTTTATCAAAACATTATTTGTAGACAAGCCCAATGACTTCTCTGATTGCACAAATAAAAAAATTCTACAAGAAAAGACTGTGGCTGGAAGTCCAAGCCAAGCTGCTGGGTTACACTGAAGTGTTATTTATCCTGTTTGCAGACAGACCTTTAACTGCAAAGAGGTGTTTAATTTTAAACTGAAGAACAGAACGTAGAAAAGCACCTATTTACATGTTTCTTTTGTCTGACAAAGTCTCCTTTTAGACCATGTAAAAGCATTGCTAAGAGCTGCTGACAGCCCAATTATTGGGGCTGATTCCATTACCCTAAGCAGATCTAGGGGTTGCAGGCTGGTGTCAGGCTGCCTCTCATAGCTGTGCTCCTTTATTGTGCTGGAACAGACACATTGAAAAACATCAATTAACACTCAATTCCTTAAAAATCTTGCAAAGATGGAATAAAAGACATAGGTGCTCCTATTAGGGCGTATTAGCTGTAAATGTAACATACTCTATTTTAGTTAATTATTGCCTGATATGCAGAAGTCAGTCTTGCAAAGAGCCACACACTTATTCCTACAGCCTGTGCTTTTTACAGGATGTTGGATTATTGAATGAGTGACAGGATCTCTGGGAAAAGGGGCAGAGATGGAAATCCGAGTCTGGCTACATCACACAACTTGGTTACATCACACAATTACCAAGTTGTATAAAGTCATTAAAGCCCAAGTTCACCACCAAAGACCTTCTCAGAGTCCAGACCATCCACGGGCTGATGGACCACACCATGTTTCGAACAGCTGATCCCCTCCCTGGCACCTCTGAGCTCCTTAACTTCCCTCCTGCCTTTTAACCTCATCCCACCTTATTTCAGCACTCATCTGTGCGAGGGGGGGTCTCAGCAGAGGTATTTTCACCCCGGTTAGAAACAATCTCAGGGATGGGATCAGCGCATCAGCCGATCACAGCGTTAAAACACCGCCCGTAAGAAATGGCTGGGAGGTGAAAAATCAGATGCACAGGAGCTCTCTGCAAATCCCAAACCCCACAACATTTCAGGAATTGGTTTTTTTTCCCACCAAGCCATTTCTGCTCCCTCTGATCTGTTCAGTTGGGTGTTTACAGACACACGAGATATGGACGTGCCCACTGCAGTGCTCAGCCTGACTTGTTACCCGTCTGCAGATGGTTTTGAGAAAGAAATACGAGGGACACTGCTTGGAATTCCTAGGAATATATAACTCTGAAGTAAACAGCTTTTCTACAGCCCAGAAAATTCACCCAGTTTCTCTTTCAGAGGTTGACATCAGACCTTTAGATTACACTCACACAAAACATTCTGAACTCAAAATTAACAGATTCTCTTCCCGTTAAAGAAACCCTTTCAACAATGAGATATCTGCTCATTAGACTTACACTGGTAGGATATGACACCTCTGCATTTTAATCCAGTTTAAAGCAGAGTTTCCCCATGCTTACACAAATGCCTGCACATGGGAAAAGAACCAAAACACATCAGCTGCAAGGATGAGGAACAAGGATTCCCCTGGAAGTCTGAATCAAACTGAAATTCCTCGTTTTTCTAAACCCTGCACTTGTGTAGTGAGAAAATTCTGTTAAAGCACCAGCACAGTCCATACACTCAGTTCATTTTCAGTCTGGAGTTTTGGTGTAGTTTTTTTGGGGTTTTTTTTTTCCCTTTTGCTCTCCAGGAAAACAGAGCACATGCATTTCAAAGGATGTTTCCTTTCCAACAAACTCTGTGGGTCATACACCCCATGTACTAAAGGATGTAAAAACACTGACCACAGGGACTGAATTTTCTGCTGTAATGTCCGGTTGGCTCAGGGGATGCAACACAGAACCACATCCGGGTGTGAGGAAGAAAGGTCAGGACCACGAAAAAGAAAGTTCAGGCTGATGTTAGGAGTTGCCAAAATAAAGAAATTATTTCTCAATATAATTAAGAAGGCAGCTGTCTTCAGTGGGGTTTTAACCTTCATTTTCAGGAGAAAAATACAAAGGAGAGCTTTTAATACAGTGTTCTGGACACACCAGGGAGATTCATTAGAAACACGGATTTGAATACATGCAAACTTAGTTTGCTATTTTGTGAAGTAAACAAGATATGGAAACTTTAAATTGATAAGAACTTATGCATTTTATTTTAGTCCAGTTACTAGAGGAAATAGGCAGATTTTTAAGGTGGACAAAAATGTATACACATGAAAAGCTCAAAGAAAACACCATTTTCCCCATTTTTCACCGTTTCTTATGGTTTAGGGTTACGAGTTTAACCCGTTCCATCGGCTCCACCACACTGGAGCCGCCGCTGCCCCTCCAAGGACGATCCCCCAGTTCCAGCTGGAACATCCACAGCTGTTCCAGCTGTGCCCACCTCAGCACAGCTGGAGGGGGATCGCGGCACCCGCGCTCACCGCGGGGATTGTGCATTATTCCTGCCCTGCTCCCAAACAATAATGGATTGTTTCTCCCACCAAACAGAGGAACAAACCTTCCATTTAAATACTTTCTGTTAAACTGTGTTAGTATGCGGAATAGCGCCCATATCCTCCAAAAAAAAAGAGAAAAAAAAAAAACAGGGAAGAGGATTTTTTTTTTCGTGGGGGAGGGGAAGACGAGTAAAGCAGGCTCTGCCAGCTTTATCTATCTATGCTGTGAATTGGGTAGCCTTGGGGATTTTTTTGCCTGCTGTGCTTAGTGTCCTTGACAACAAGCCAGTTTGAATTTTGGCCTTTAACTTGACAAAAATGACTTACTGAGGAGGAAGGCATCAAGCTATTACAGCCCTGTGGAGAGATTCTTTCTAAACCAGCATGGATGCTTACTCTGCCAATTCGACTCAAGCATCCTCAGATTTATCATCCAGCTCCTACACCCCCAAATATTCACCATGTCCATAAGAGAACACGTGAAAGAAAAACTTTCAGCATTTTTGCTTTGTCTCACCTTCGCATTTTACGACTTTCACAAAGAGACAGAAAACACTAAAATATCCTGAGGGATCCCCTCTCACAAATCATTGAATTTCCCTTTAAAGGGATGTGAAGCAAAGTTGAAAAATGTGTAGCATCTTACCCTGTTATGGACCTACTGACTCCCTTTTAGCAAATATCCACTGCAGCTTTCTTCTAATATTACATTAATACTTAATATTTTTAAATTGATACCTACACACTTGCTGCGTGGTTTAAGAAATCACTGCTATCTCTGTTTTTCTGCCCCAAAAACTCCCCATACATGCACATACCTCAGCTTTTCACTGTTCAGCATCTTAGTGTAAATCCTTGAGCTGGACTTTCAGGGGGGAGCTGAATCTGCACTGAAGCAGCTGAATTGTGACCACGGGTTTTCTTCCGCCAGTTTTCTCGCGGCAGGTGACACATTTTTGGCAGTGAGGGTCAGCAGAGCAGCAAGGAGATAACATCTTGAGTCACTGCAGCAGCATTGCAGGAACTCATTTGTAAGCACCTGAAACATCACAATCCGAGAGCGGCAGCTTCCTCCCCACCAGCCAAACGCTCCACGTCAACTGCCCGCAGGCTTCACTCCAGGTTTTCCAACACACAGGCCAGAGAAGGTGAGATGGTATCGAGGTAAAAAAGAGCTGGAAGTGGATCAACTGCAGTGCTGCCCTCACTGCCCTCACTGCCAAAACAGGAGGCATCCTGGGATGGCAAAGCATGGAGGACTGTTGTGAGACCTCGACAAAGACACTCCCTACAACCTGAACAGATCCACAACGCCGTGGTTGTCAACAAGTACTTGGGAGACTCAAGATGTCCCCAACTCCTTTGTCCCCTCCAACTGCTGGTACAGGAAAGAACAAGTCATTTTCTGTAAGTTCGTTTTACTCTGGGAGAACAGATCAGCATCTGTTTCCATGAAAAACACCTAAGCCCTAATACACTTCAAAGCTCTCAATTATATTCCAAACTTCAGTCCTTCTCAGAGTAATATTTTGACTATTTCCAGAGGAATCACAATGGAAAAACAAAAAAAAGGTTCAATTCCTAACTTAGGGAAAAAGATGACAGATGGAACATCTCTTCTAGCCTTTTTTTTTTTTAAATTCTCTTCACTCAGGTCTTAATTGAGTTGCTCTGCTGTGCTCATACCTAAACTTTGCACCCAGCAGACCAATTTCATCACATCTTCCCCAAGCCACTCTGCCCTATCACTCTGCCTCCACCAAGAGAGCCCAGACCAACACGGCAGCCGGGTGAGTAGTTAACTGGAGAACCATAAATAGCAGCAAGTAATCCAACCAGAGTAATCCAACTCTAAGCATTTCAACTGGACTGGCTTCAGGTTGGGCAGCACTCCAGGTAAACCTCCAAAACACACACAGGGATGGTGTTTGCAGGCAGTGCTCCTTCACTCTGTGACCCACCATGCAAACCTGCAGCCAGCAAAGAAGCATCTGAGGGGTCTCGTGGGTCTTTATTTACAGGGGCAGTTTGAGCAGCCCCAGAGTTGCTGTCGGCAAAGTTCCTCTGCTGGCACAGAGAACACGGTGGTGTCAAATCAACTTCCTCCCTGAGAAATCAAACACTGCCCGTGTTACCCCAGAACTGATGATTAATTCTGAAACACAAAGAGAAAGGATGATGCTACAAATGTTTAGAAATGTGATAAAGCTGTTCCAGGAAATGGATGAGAAAAGTGTTCTTAGACTGGTGGGTATTATGGAATAAAAAAGAAGAAAGCATGAACTGCACAGCCACATCCCAAACTGCATTTCTTTATATGAAGACATTCAATTTGACAAAAGAAAGTTCTGAGTTAGGAATAGAGTAGTTATTGTTTCTACTTTCCCTGCCTGAGGGGGATATTCAAACAAACTCCTTCTGGTGATTTAATTTACTTCCACCAGGACAATGGTGCTGGCACAGCTTTGACTTACTGGGAGAAACAAAAAAGGAGCCTTGCTCCCCATAGCCTGCCCAGAGGAAAAGGCTGCTCTTTGGATTCCCACTCTGGCAGCCCAAAAATGCCAGCTGGCCGACTGCAAAGGCTGTGCTCTCCACTTCCTCCCAGGAAAGCAACATTCTATTTTATTTTTCCTAAAGTCCCTGCAGCTTTATGCCCTGAGCCTCTTTGCCATCTCTATCCACGGGGCTCTGAACAGCCACAAATTTACCTTCAGGAAAAAGCTCCCGCCTCCCAAGGCAAAAGGGGAAGGGAGGCAGAGGCAGATTAAGCTCCTTGCTCAGCATCACACAGGAAATCCGTGGCCAAGCTCCGTGTGGAGCTCCAGCCCCGCGCTCCGATCGCAGGCGGGTCCCGCTCCCTGCAAAATCCTTCGGAGAACAGAGTAACGAGCCGTGGATTTCCCTGAGCTCCCAGGTCACCAAGCAAGAACAGGAATAAATTTGGAGCTACTCAAAAAGGAATAAATTTGGAGCTACTCAAGCGCCGCTTCCCGCCGTGTTCCCCGTGGCACCGAACGGGCTCGATATTCGGTTCCAGCTGCCAGGAGGACTGGGATGAGCAGAGCTGCCCCTGCCTTCCTGCCCCAGTGCTCTTCACCTGGAACCTGGGGCCTTTCTGATGTCCAACCCTACAACTACAGCCCCCCTGTGGTGTATTCATCATGCCTACACACATATTCATTGTTCCTGACCACTGGACATGGAGGAGTCCAGGTCACCAATAGCAGTGTTGCCATTGATCGGTCAGTCAACTCTGCTGCATCGATTGATGCATTAGCCATGAAAGGGAAGCAAAGCATCCTGATATTTGGGACACATTTTAGCCTGTGCCTCTGTAACAACCCTAAGTGAACACTGCTCTTAGGGAAACACAATGTTTTATCTTCTACTCAAAATCATTCCTTAAATTACAAATGCAGAAAATCCCAAAGCCACCCATTTACCAGCTATCAACGGGTAAGGCTGTGTGGCTGGGGCTTCCCTAAACTGGGCTGACTACAGTGAACTGGAACTGTGTGCAGGATACTCCTTTGTGTCACTTCTTTCCTCTTCCCCTTCCCAGCTGCTGCCAAGCACCATCACCTTCCCTACGGGAATCAAACCTGTCACTTGAAAATCCCCCCCCCCCCGGCTCTCCCCTCACCTCACCCGCTTCATCATCATCTTCCTCACTCCTCTCTGATGCTTCTGACACCACATCTGGGAGGATTCTCACCTACCCCCTCCTGCCCAAACTGCCACCACCTTCCCAGGGCAGGTTTTCCAAGGAGGAAAGAGTTTTCACACCCTTGAGGACTCTGAACTGCAGCTGAGGGAGGTGCTTGGAGATGATTATTTGTATTCTTCTGACACACAGACTCTGGCTTCTCTGTTAAGGAAACTGTTTTGCCATCAGTCCTTGACACAGCCATCTATACAGGAGAGCTAGGAAGTGATCCAGAAAGTTTAAACTAATGCCTTTTCCTTCCCAATCTTGTCTCAGTTCCACCATGGCCCCAGAAGCCAGGCAGCTTTTAACACCTCAGCTGAGCCCCTGCTGAAGAAGCCAGAACCAATGAAGCCACAAGACAACTTGCAGCCTGTTTTGGTAGAAAAGTTCCATGTTTAGTCCATTTCTTCATGGCCTTTCCAATTCCATCTGCCACCTTTGCCTGCAAGTTGCCTGGAACAGGCACGTCTCTGACACCCAGAACAGCGAGACTGCAGGTTCCACCAGGTTGTGGGTGACAGAGCAGTGTGAGCAAGACAAGTGTGAGCCTTGGGGATGATGAAGCCTTTGGAACTTCCTCAGGGAGCAGCGACTGCAGCAGCAAACAAAGGTTTCAGGGAAGCTCACGGGTCAAAAGGGACACGTGCTCCGTGGAGGATCCCGACCTGACTCGGTGAGCACAAACACTCACAGCAGCACTTGATTTTTTCCACCCTGGTGTTGGAAAATCTGCCACTGCTGTGCTACCCTGATGACAGCAGGGATAGGAAGAGACCACTACCTTACTTTACCTAGATCTGCTCCAAGGGGCAAGGGACGAGGCCATGAGTGGCTCATATGTCACCAGCAGTGGTGAAGGGTTCAGAAGAAAGAAGAGGAACAGGCTTTTGGAGGAACTGAGATGTGACAGGAGATGAGCATGTTTGAGATCCACAGGACACAAAGTCATTTTAACCTCCATCCAATTCACTGCTGATGTTGCTTTTTTTAATTATTTCCACACAGGGTGCATTGTTTGCCATTTTACTTGGCTGTGATTTGCATCAGGCTAAGACTGACACTGCGAGCTGGGACATCACTTCTGGAGACCATCAGAGGATCCAGAACTTTTAGACACATTCACACAGATAACCTCAACCTTCAGACACAAATACCTGTCCAATACACGAGGGGAAAAAATGATGTCTTTAAAAAGTCATGAGAGATTCAACCACTGCTCCCTTCCCATTCACACAGGGATGCTCACGGGCATCCCCAGCCTAAGTGGTGTTTACCCAGCTATTTTCAGTACTGCAAAACTTAAAACGGCTTCTAATCACAGGAAACACAATGCAGGTAATAAATCATAACAAAAGAGGTCCTGTGTCTTGATTAAAATCTGCTCAAACCTCCCAATAGCCAAAGAGATGAGAAAACAACAGCCAGGTTGGCTGCAGCCATTTTAAACAGGTAAGTCAGTCCCAGCCAAGCCAAGAACTCTCAGATTGCCCAACAATTCCAAAGCTAAACCTCTCCCAGAGCAATTTATTTGTTGATTAAATACAGCAATTTTTGTCACACCACCCAGATTTCCTGCTTGTAAAAACAGAAGATGTGTTTGAGCAAGCAGGAGATTTCTTCAATACAGTTAAAAAATGGAGAGTAATAAAAAATAAATCCACCAAGTTGCTCAATAAACTGAAACTTCAGTCTCTTCCAGGAAACGTTCCCAGCTCAGAGAGAAGACCAGTGCATGCTTAAACTTAAAAAGCATTTTGCTGCAGCATTCAGCCTTTAAAATTAAACCCAACAGCTTCTCTCTGTTATTTAAATGATCTCCTCCAGCTCAGAAGGGCTATGACCACGGCCTAAGTTACTTAACTCACATTTCTATTGACTGACTTGCATAAAAATAAGCCACATTAATGACTGAGCTGACATTTGGTATACATCACCACAAAACTCATTTCAGATCAAACATCACCCATACAACCTAAAAATATTTCCAGCCTTCTCACGTCCAAGAAAAGGATTTTCAGATTTACATTATCCTCCCAAACTTCGGGCTTCTGAAGCACCAGCGGTGCAGAATCAAAGGATTAAAAGAACACCAGGATTTTTATTTTATTTTGCCTCTGACTGTGTTATGTGCCAGGAGCAAGTTAACCTGTAACTGCAGCTTAACCAGCACCGTTTTCTCGTTATCAGCCAAGGATTTCTGTACCCACAGACACGGGATTCCTCTCTAGGTCACCCAGAGCAGCACTGTGGCTCCTCCAGCCCAAGAGATCTCCAAGCATCCACTTGTTGCCTTTGAAAGGCTGGATTGGACCTTATTTTTTTTTTTTTAATAACTCACACAGCAGCCTCAACAAGCAGGAGCTGTGTCTCTTCCCGTTAAAGGAGCAGGCTCGGCAGCGACCGGAGCAGCTTCCCAAAGACTTAATCCAGATCTTCCAGGGTACAACACAAATTGGTTTATCCATCCCTGCACCCTCCAGAGGCCTCCCGGAGAGGCAGGACACACACACACAGCCCTGGGTGTCACCTCCTGCACCGGGAAGGAACTTCCAACGCTGAATGAACAATTTGCCAGGTGAGAGAGTTAAGTCAGGGGGAAGGAGGGAAAATAATAAAACATATCAGAAAAAAAAGGCAACTAAATGAATGTTTTCTCGTTAGGAACTGAGTTCTCCTCCTCGGCACCCGGGAGGCTGGGGGGGGGGGGGTTGGTAATTAAAGCGAAGTAAGGCAAATTATGAAAGGCTTTGCTGAAAGCCACTCTGTGGGAGAGGTGGCAGGGTGGTGTGGCTGGAAGAAGGGGGGGACACGGGGACACCCCCATGGGGGAAGGGGCAGAAGAGCCCCCAGGAAGGAGCAGGGTGGCCTGGTCTGCTATGGGGGGGTGCAGAAGAGACCCCAGGAAAGGGCTGGGAGAGGGAAAAGGGTGTCACAGGGACCCCCACACATACAGAGACGGTGCAGAGGAGACCTCGTGGAGGAGCAGAGTGAAGCGGGGCATCACAGAGACCCCTCCCGAATTGGGAACAGTGCAAAAGAGACCCCAATGAAGGGTCAGGGTGTGTGGGGGGCGAACGGCACCTCCCACGGGCGAGGGGGCAGAAGAGACCCCAGGAAGGAGCAGGACGCCCCGACCTGCTGGAAAACGAGGGGGAGACAGCGACAAACCCCCGGCCCCCAAATTTATGTCACCCCAAGGGGGGGCTCAAGCACCCCACGGAGGGGCAGGGGAAAGAATATAAATAAATCGGAACGAAGAGGAGGCTCCGCGGGGCCACGGAGGTGGAAGCGGAACCGAAAAGCCCTGGGCAAAAGTTAAGCAGCGCTGGGAGCTCGGGCCCGGCCGCCTCATCCCCTCACGGCCAGGCCGGGCAGGGGGCGAGGGGGGAGCGAACCCCGGGCCCTGCGGCCACTCACTGCCGCCGCCCCGTTACCTGTGAGGCGGATCTTGATGCTGGATCCGTTCCGGCGGGTACCGGGATTCGACATCGCGCCTGGAGCAGGAGGAGGAGGACAAGGAGGACGAGGAGGAGGAGGTGGTGGTGGAGGAGGAGGAGGCGGCGGCGGCGCCGAGCTCAACCGGCGGCCCCGCGCACCCCCGCCATGCGGGCCCGCCCGCTCCTCACGATGCCGGGGGGGGGTCCCCGGCTCCGCGTGCCGGCGGCCGCCGCAGCCTCGGTCGCCTGAGCCCCGCGGAGCCCCCCGAGCCCCCTCAGCCCCCCCGAGCCCCCCTCAGCCCCCGCAGCCGCCGACGCGCCCGCCCGGCCCGGCCCGGCCGCGCACAACGGCGGCCACGCCCCCGACACGCCCCCCG
>JAWWLV010000035.1:13360176-13375870 GCA_035041135.1 Platyrinchus mystaceus
GTGGGATGGGAGGGAATGGGGGGAATGAGGCGGATAGGGTGGGATGGGAGGGAATGGGAATAAGGTGGATAGGGTGGGATGGGAGGGAATGGGGGGAATAAGGTGGATAGGGCTGGGATGGCAGGGAATGGGGGGAATAAGGTGGATAGGTCTGGGATGGCAGGGAATGGGGGGAATAAGGTGGATAGGGCTGGGATGGCAGGGAATGGGGGTGCGCAGGGAAGCACTGGGGGGAATAACGGTGGAATGGGGGGAATAGGGAGGAATAACGGTGTGAATTTGGGGGAATAGGGCTGTCCGCGGGTACAAAGGGGCGTCTGGGGGTGAATGGGTGTTCTCAGGGGTGACACGCATGGAGGGTGTGTGGGGCGCCTGGGGTTGGCAGGGGGGCGAATAAGGGATCTCAGGGGTGGCACAGAGGGTGGTCCAGCACTGGCCCAGGCTAGTGGTGGAGTCACCATCACTGGGAACGTCCAAAGAAGGAGTAGATGTGACATTTAGGGTTTGGTGCGCTGGGGGTGTTCAGCTGAAGGTTGGACTCGACGATCTGGGAGGTTTTTTCCAGCCTTTATGGTTCTCCGACTCCAGATGCTCCCCTGGGGCCAGGACACTGGAGGCTTTAATAGGAAAAATTACCTTTCTTCACACATCTCCAGAGGGAGGTCGGGCTGCCCTGAGGAGGCAGCAGGCACATCCCAGCACTCCTCAGCAAAGGGATGTGCTCTCCTCTCCTCTCGCTTGCAGCCAGGGCTGCAAGGACAGCGTTGTAACTTCAGGGCACAGCAGGGGGAAGGTCCCAGGGCTCTGGGTGAGACCATCTGTCACAGGCTTGTGTCCAGCACGTGCAGGGAAGAAGTCAAAGAGATCTGCCATTCCTCTTTTCGTCTTGGTTTTGGGCATCAGAGCAGCTGTGAGGGACATTGGGAAAAGCCACGTAGGATGCTCCACACGATCCAAAGTCAGGGTGGTCACACAGCCCCCGGCTCCGGTCCGTGTCTCCACTTACACTGAGGAAGCACCTTCCTCAGATTCGTTTTACCCAGTGAAATGTGACCATTCCCAGGTGCCACATCAGCCCTGTCAGCAGTGGGAGGGCACAACACCCCCTCAGCATCAATAATCCCCAGGCACAGGGGGTTTCTCCCAGGCACTCGTTTCAGCTGCACGTTCTGGCATTGCTTTAGTGTGTTTTTAAGGCCACGGTGCTGGATCCGAGAAGCACTTTGTATTTCGGATCCTGGCATTTTAATATTAAAGAAGTGATACTCAGCTCTGGCACCCACAGCTGGGGCTGCACAGCTCCTCCCAGGGCTTTACTACCACCTCCCTGTTCCCTGGGTGGCCTGCAGGAGAAATGCATAAATCCTCTGATGAGCAGAGCCAGGGCAGAGGAAGAGTCTCTGCCTCCTGAAGAGGAGATTTTCCCTTCAGATTAATCTGCCTGTCACATCACCTCCCACTGCAGCTGAGGGAGCAAAACCCTGAGCCCACCCAGGGTCGTTTTGAAGAGCCAAACCCCACAAAGCAGAGAGGGGAAACTGCCCCCTCATCTCACACTGAGCAAAGCCTTTGAGGTGCTTCAAGCCCTGTCCACCAACACTGCAGGGATGGAGCAGTGTCCAGGAGCCTGTTGTGACCCTTTGGACTCAAGAGCCACATCAACTCCATCCTCAGCCTCTGCTCACCTGGAGCTGGAGGGCTTGGAGAGAGGAAAGACAAAAAACCCAAGCCATGTAATTTGCAGCAGCACCTTAAGAGGGGGGAGAAAATAATCAAAAAATAATCAAAGGCAAGAGGTACAAAGCCAGAAGTGCAATTTATTGACAAGTTTCAGAAGTAAAAAGACTCAGCATCTCTGCTCCTCATGAACTGGCTGTCTGGGCTCTTCCAAAGCACCTTCACCCACCAGCTCAGAGCTGTGCCATGCTTTAATCTTCAGAAGTTGAAGTCTTGCTTCTCCACTGAGAAATCATACAGCCCATCTTGGCCAGTCTGAGGCTCCAGGTCTGAGTTTTCCTGTGAGGAAAGTGATATCAATCAGTTATAGGGTCTGCATCTGAATAAACCCAAGCTTTCTTTACAGCAACTTACTGCTTTATTCTTGTTTTAAAGATTCAGCTGCTGTAAGAAGCTCTAAGAGCCCTGGGAGACCAGACCCGAGTCCTCCTGTTCCTGACAGCACACTGAAGCTGCAGTGTCCCTGCATCCCACACACAAAAGCAGCCAAGCCCATGGGCTCAGACACCAGAAGGAGAAGAAGAGTGGCTGCAGTGGCAGAACTCACTCAAATTTAACTTCCCCCACAGCCTCCCACAGGGACATCCCACAGACCCTGCTCTGGGCAAAGGACTAAACCAGGCATTTGCTCCCTGCTGCAGTTCACATCCAGCCTGAGCCTCAGCTCCAAGATCTGCCAGACCTTTAAGCCTCTTCCCTGATGTTTTTCCATCTGCAAGACTAAGGCTGGGACCAAGCATGGCATCTGTGACAGCCACTGGACTCTTGCAGCTCCTAGCTGGTGTCCCTGCCTCTTTTTCCACAGATTCATTACCATGGGAAGGGTCAAGTAATCCAAATGCAACCTGAGCACTGCTGTCAGCCGAGTAGGAGGCTTCCATTCATAGTGACAAGCCAGCTCAGCTCCGAAGGAGGAAACTTCTCCACATTTGGTATTCATATCAGCAACTGCAGCAACTCCAGCTGATGCCAGTTTAAATTCCAGCAGCAAGATGCTATCAAGGCACCCATGGCTGTTGTGCAACTCACTGGCTGACAACTTGGAGCTTTCACAGGCCTTTGGAAGCAGCTGAAAGAAGCTGCAAGGACTATTCCTGCCATGGGGAGGTCTCCTCCAAAAGCCTGTTTCAGTATCCTTAAAGTCTATTCTTCATTCCAGTGCATAACAGCACCTCATATTTTCAGATGAGAAACAGCAAAGGGTCACATACCTCACCAGAGAAGTACTTCTCTATGATGTTCAGGGCAGCTCTGTAGACCATGTTGTTCTCGTGGTTTTGCAAGTCCTCAATTTTCTCCAGACCATTGAGCTCCTCCAGCAGCAGACACAACTTCTCGGTCTCTCCCAGCTTCTCAGCTGCCTGTAACATCAGGAAACCAAGGAGGAAAATAGAACATTGCATCAGTAACAGGTCTGAGATGGTCTTTACTGGGTTGTAAATTATTACAACGCTGATCTACAAGTCAAAAGGATCACAGTCCCTGAATTTATAGTCCCTACCTGATGCCAGGGATGTGACTGTGGTGTCTGTGGAACACCAATCCCTGCTGGGACAACTGCAGTGGCTTGACTGCCAACCAAACCAGCTAGCAGGGGGTAAGGAGGGACACTTTAATCTTGTCAAGCCCTTTGGACAACCCAAGAACATCCAAGAATGAGTCAGACAATGTGAAGTCTATCTCTTACTCCAAAAATCAACAGCCACTCTTCTAACCACAGTGTGAGCACTTGGCTCACTCCCTGCTGCTCTTTTGGGGAAAGGAATTCAAGAGATAAGAGGTCTTACCAGGAAGAGATTTGAAATGGTGTCCAGGATGATCAGGATAGTTTTGCTGTCCTTGGCTGAGAGCAGGTTGAGCAGAGGTTTGAGGACCCCACAACGGACGAGTTCCACCACCTGATCCACTGTTCCTCCAGTCGTGATGTTGGCCACTACCCACACACCCTCCTTCTGAGCCTTGAAGTCACCCTGGAAAAGCAGCACAGGGAAGGCATTCCCAAGCTTTAGCATCCCTCCAGGATCAGTGTGAGGTGAGGACAGTCCTCAGCTTGGGCTCCCCCCCTTTCCCAGCCCTTTGAGGACACCCAGCAGAGCTGCCAAGAGCAGCTCCAGGACATGTTCCCATGCAGGTGTACTGACAAGTCTGAACGCCCAGGCTGTTCCAAGGATCTCAACAGCTCCAAAACAGCCTGTTGAGGTGGCTCTTGGGGCAGAGTCCTTCACAAGTGAGGCACCACAGACCTCAGGAACCTCAGCAGAGCTTCCCCATGCCTTACCTTGTCGAGCAGCTCCACCAAGGGTGGCAATAACCCACAGGTGATGAGCTGTTGGATCTGCTGGGAAGGCCCTGCTGCAATGTTACTGAGTGTCCACGCTGCTTCCTTCTGGATCCCCGGCTTCTTGTGCCGCAGCAGCCGGGGCAGGACAGCCAGGACACCGGCGTCGATGGCTGCCTGGGTCTGCTGGTCCGTCCCTGTCACCACATTCCCAACGGCACGCAGAGCTGGAGTCTAGACGGGGATTAAAGGAGATGAGGAGAGGCCTTACCTCGAGGGATACATGTCAGAAAGCCCAGCAAGATCCCTCACTAAGTGCTTGATCCCTCAAACAAGGAGAGCATTGTGGGTGAGCACTGCTTATTTACAGACCTATCACCCTCCTGTTTGCTCTAAGCAGCTTTGGAGTCTCTGTCCAGCCTCCAGGCACAGCAAGCTGGAGCAGAGCAGTGGCCTGACAGCACTGCAGGCTGAGGGGACAGCAGACCACAAGTGCCACAGAATAAGGAGATGTGCCCTCCCTCCCCTCAGATGTTTCCACATTAAGGCACCAGAGGATGGAGATTGCTGATTGTTCCCTACCATAACCATCAAGTTCATGCTGGCCATGAGTTCCACCAGCCTGGGGAGAACCCCTGTGTCCACCACGATCTGGATGCGGTCGTTGCAGCCGTCGGTCAGGTAGGAAAGAGCCCAGCAGGAGTCAGTGATGATTTCCTTGTCCTCATGCTGTATCAGGCAGATGAGGACAGGCAGAATCTTTTGCACGGCATCCAAGGGAGGGTGGGGGTTCTTGTTCCTGCAGAGGTTGGACAGGGTCCAGGTGATGTTCCTCAGGAAGGCAACCTGAAGCACAAGGGAGGTGTAAGATCCCCAGAGAGCTTCTCAGTCCACCTTAGGCCACCCTGTGAAGGTCCTTCTCCCCCAGAGACAGAAAGCAGTGGGACTGGCACCATTGCAGAAGGGCAGAGATAAGCCACAAATCCAGAAGTTTAGAGCTACCCAAAAAGCAGCAGAAGGAAGCTTGAAGGGCAAGTTCAGCCCTTCCACATGCATATGCAAGTCTGCCTTGCACCAGTTTCATCTTATTCCTGGGCTGAGACAGTCAAGGCTGGATAAGAAAGCCAAGACTGGAAGATATCACACTGACTTGGAGACTGTCTGCTTGGCATCCCCAGCTCTGTGCATAGGCAGGGCCATAAAAGCACTTTAGAGCAGGGTCTCATTCAATTATACAAACAGGTAGTTGTGCATAACACAGATGACAGACCATCATTCCCCCATCACCCAAGTGATTAAGAGCTGTTAAGCCAAGAAAACGAAGGTTATTTACTGGTGTTTCAGGTGACACCAGAGCCAGCAAGGGAGGAATCACATCATGGCTGATAAGAGCATCTCTGTAGAGAGGACCATCCCCTGTACATGTAAAGAGTTGGTTATTGCATCTGCCCAAGTCACAAGACAGTCAACATCAAACAGCAATCAGATCTGCAGGGTCAGGGCTGGGTGACCAGGCTCCCCCACCACCATTAGGCATTTCCTGGTGGGAAGGATTTACTGGGCAGACTGGAGTGCCAGCAGGGCTGGGTGGTGACAGGTTAACCAGACACAACCCCTTCTATTCTCCCTACTGACCACATTAGGGGGTTAAACCGTCCCAGCAGGATGGAGTTCTGCCCTTGGCTTTGGCCAAAATGCTCTTGCAGAGCCCACACGGGATCTCAAAGGCTGCCAGGCCACACCAAGGGGCTGAAGGGTCAAGGGGTTCAATAGGGGCAGCAGCTTGGGCACAAAGCTGCAGGGAGAGAGGGCTATGGTGAGGGGCACCAATATTTTATCTCCCCAGCACTGGCTTGGTCAGTGAGCCTCTGTGTGCCCCCCACACCTCTCCTCACCTGCAATGTTGCCCAGAGCCCACACCGACTGCTCACTGATGTGCATGTGAGGGGAGGACAGCAGGGAGACGAAGGCTGGGATGGCACCTCCCTCCACCACGGCCCTGGTGTGCTCTGAGGTGCCTGAGGCAATGTTAGTCAGTGCCCAGGCTGCCTCAAACTGCAGGGCAGCATTGTCAGCGTGGCCCAGGAATTCCACCATCCTGGGGACAATCCCCAGCTGGATGATCTGGTTGATGGGGGGGTCCTGCCTGGACAGCATTCTCCTGCAAGAGGACACAGCACAGCCTGCCATGAGAAGCCCTGTGTGGTGCCACCACAGCCCATAAACCAGGTACACAGTTGTGGCTTGCAGGGGAAGCAGCACCTGCAAGAGATGACAGTTCAGCATCCCACGCCAGCAAACCTCAGCACAGGGGTTGCCATAGAGAGGGAAGACACAGCTAAACATGCTGAAGCAACAGCAGGGTGTCTGTTGGAGTGCAATACCTCACACATCCTTTTGGGACCATGATAATATTCCATGTCCCCTACCTTGCAGGAGTTTGAGACTGTGATAAAAATAAATGCCATGTGTTCTCTTCCAGCCTGGCTTTGACACTCCCGGGGGTCAGGAGCACTGGACAGCCCTGCACAGACCAGAGCTCAGACAGCTGGTTTCAGGCTGTTTTTCCAGCTTGAAGACAAACATGTAATCTCTCCTGGGCCCTCAGGAGTCATCCCTGCTGCCAGCTGGGTGATGGTGACAGCCTGTAATCCTTCCTACAGCCACCCCAGTGGGGACAGTCCCACTCAGCACTGACCCTTACAGAGCCAGGCTCTCCACTCCTTGGCCTGCCCAAGCACTTGGCTCTTGATTTCCTGAAGGATCCAACGTGATCCCTGGCACAGCACAGGCACAGCAAGGGGGGCAGCACCAGGAGCCACAGCAAACCCCTCAGCTGGGTTCAACCCCACAGGTCTGTGCTATGAGCACTGCCCAAGACTGAGAGAGAAGTGTGGCACCCAGGGCACAGAGCAGGCACCAGCTGAGGTTCCCCTGAGGATTCTGAGCTCCCAGGCTCCTTCCCTCTTTGCCAGCTCTCTAGAGAGCTCCTCAAACAGGAATAAATGCCTTTTGCCACCAGGACCCACCACAGCTCCATCAGCCACCTCCCTCCTGGCCCAGGCAGCCAGGCACATACCTGATGGCCTGTGTGGCCAGCAGCTGCATCTTGGGGTTGTCGTCATTCACGACTTCCACGATCTCCTCCAAGGACAGCTGAATAATCTGTGTCACAGGGAATGATTCAGAGTCAGACGGGGAGCCGGGACTCCCTCTGGTTTAATCTCTGCAGTCAATCAGCTGTCTAGACCCGAGTCAGTCACCACTTCATATCTAAGCGGTGTCTATTCTTTATGCAACACAGTTTCAAGATGAGGCAGAGAATCCACAAAAGCCTTCAAGGCAACTAATGCTTATAATCAAGCACTGAAAGAGTCACTGACACACCATAATGGGCCTGCGAGCTCAGTAATTACCCCTCGCTGTGCAGGGAGCCAGACAGGAGCTGTGCAGCTCCCAGCGAGCCAGAGCACCAGCCTGTTCTACCTGCCATCAAGGCAGGCCAGCAGGACAAAAAATCTCCATGAAAAATAGCAAAGGCAGAGGCCAGGCAGTCTGAAACACTCCCCAGCACCGGGCAGGGCCATCAGGAGTGGCACCAGATACTTAACCCAGGTCACTTGGTAGTGGTCCAAGTAGGGGGTGGTAACGACTGCACTGATCCTGCCCAGCTGCAGAGGACACAGCACTCACCTCATGTGCTCTGTTTTGTCCTGGAGGGACATTCTCGTCCTCCACATCAAGGGACACATTTCTGCGCTTCAGGATCTGCTCATCCTTCCTGGCCTTCCTCAGCTCAACGCTCACCTTCACCCTCTGCATCCGCAGGGCCTGGAGGGGAGAGGGGCACCATCCCAACGGTGTCTGCATCACCCCATTCCCCAGGGAGCTCATCCCTGCAACCTCCTGCCCCACATTTCCCATGGCAGGAGTGCAGAGAGCCAGCATCTCCTCACTGTGGCCTGGAGGGTGATGCAGGAGATGGGACAGAGTAAAGCTCTCCCTCGGTGCCCCCCAGGGACACAGACTGCTGGATGAACCGACAACCAGTGGGTGTTTTTAAAACTAGATTTGCTGAACTTGAAAGGCAAACCCTCATCTCCTCTACTGGCTTAGAGCAAGCTGACAGATCCCATGGTCTGACATCCCACACCAGCCCCCGCTCTGCAGGGATAACTGCTGCACAGAGCTCAGCAGGCTGGGGCTGAGCCTCCCCCCTTCCCCAGCCCAGAGTCACCCACATGCCCCTTGCCTGTGTCACCACAGTCCCTGCAGCCCAGCCTGCTCCACATCACACCTCCAAAGCCACCTGAGCATCCCAGCTGGCAGAGCCATCCCCCTGCTCCCCCCTCCACAGGTAGATTTGAGGGCCATGGGCCTTCAGAAGAGTCTCCACCTGTTGGAAAGGGGGACAGGCAAACCCCAGTGGGCCCTGCCGTGGCCCAAAGGTGCTGGCACAGGCAGGTGGGTACTCACAGCTGCATCCTTGCCCTTGTTCTTGAACTTCCTTATGCGCTCCATCCCAGCAGGGTTGAGAGAGGTGCCAGCTGAACGTCTTCAGGTGCTCTTGGGCTTCAGGACAGAGCAGGGTCAGGCCACAACTGCCCAGCAGCATCCACTGCCATCCACAGAGGGGGCTGGGACCCCCCCACTCCCACCAGCAGCCCATACCACACATTCCACCCCACACTCCCAGCCAGGGAGATGCTGCAGGTCGCCTGCCCCAAGCAGGACTCAGTAGGATCCTCACACACTGCAGCTGAGCCACTGAACTACATACAAGCACAAACTACCACTTAATATCAGGCTACAAAAATTACAGCTGCTGCTGTAATCCCATGAGGAAGCCAGGCACGGGCTTCCCATGGTTACAGAAACACCACCTTCCTCTGGCTCTGATCCTGGGCCTTTTAGTTTTACTTTGACACACGGCCCAAGCCTAGCAGGGCCTCTTGCCTGCAAAAGGATCAGCTCAAGGACTGATTTAAGGACACACAGCCACATCCAAGCCTCTCACCCCACCACACAGCCCAACCTGGCTTCCTACACCAGCCCCCCAAACTAAGGAAGACCCACAGTCACATGCAGAGGCATAAAGTGACCAAGTTCAGCTGAGGAAGGAGTTTTCCTGGAAATCCAGCAGCTAGTGCAGATTGCCAGGTGAGCAACATTAAATAGGGACAGGTAAGAGTCCTTTCTAAGCATCTCCTAATAGAAGCCACAGACACACACAAATAAACCACGAGCTGGCCTTCAGACAGCTTCTGTCAGGAAAAACAAGGCTCCTACCCAGGAGAAACGGAGATGTTTTCAGACCAGACACCACCACAGGACCCCTAAACCCAGGCTGTGCATCAACACACTCAGGGGCTGGTCACACACAGATGGTGCCTCCTCACCTTCCCTCCAGGCTCACAGCCAATACCTGCAGCTCAGACCAGCCTCCAAGAGCTCCCTCACACCATAATTCTAAGTTTAAGTTTTTGGTGTTTTTTTTTTTTTTTTTAGTTCTCTCTCTTTCCTGTCCCAGCAACCAAGGTTGGGATGCAGCTCTTTATTCCAGTCACTCAGCTGCAGAACCCCCCCCAGTTCACAGAAGGACCAGGATGAGCCACCACTTGGCTCAAACCAACTCTCCCCCTCCAACCTTAACTCCTGCACTCAAACCTCAAGGCCTGTCCCAGCCTCCCTTCTTCTGCTTCCACAGCAGAGCAGAACAGCAACACCCCAAAAAGCCTCCTCTTTTGCAGGAGCTTTATCCATCCCCACCTCAGCAGAAGAGCATCACAACCCACCCACTGACAACAGCCAAGCAGGAGACCCAGCACAGCCCCAAACAGCCAGAGGAGCCCAAAGAGCAGCTCCATCTCAGGATATGAGGGAATAAACACCCATCCACCCAAAGAGGAAAAGAACCACTTACCCCAACCCCCTCTCATACCCCACCACCCTCAACAGCCTCTTTTATTGCCCCCATGGAGCCACGTACTCCCCTCCAGGATTGGCTCTTCCCAGGACAGCCCCCCGTTATCTCCACCTGCTCCCTCATCCTGGCCACCTGGATGCACCTGGAGGAGGATGGATGCTGATGGCTGCCCTGGGCCACCCCTCACCCCTCAAGACCTCCTCCTTACATTTATTTTGCCCACTTTGGCCTTGTTTTTGGCCAGACCCTTGGTGGGTGATGCCAGCCTGTACCTGTGCAATGTCCTGTGACACTGGAGACGGTCTGGGCGCTGCCACCCCCTCACTGTGCAGGGCACAGGCAGTCTGGGGATGCCCCTGTTTTTGTCTGGGTAGTTTGAGGGTGGTGCTGCAGGCCAGGAGAGCAACATCCTTCAGTTAGCAGGGCCCAGGACCACAGAGCCAGGGGGCAGCTGAGGGGAACCGGCTGCGGAGGTTGCAAATGAGCCAAGACAGGATTAAGAAACTTGGAGCATCATCAGATGCTGAGCTGCTGGCTGGCATAGGCAGAGGGTGGCAAGGAGAGAAACCCAGCAGGAAGCCTTTTTCTTCATGAGTCCTTTAGAGTTTGGCCAGGAGCTGCTGGGCAGCTCATGTCGTGCTGCGTTCGGTGCCCGTCGCAGTCTCCGTCAGTGAAGAGACTGTTTGCATTTCACAGAATCACAGGAAATGCTGAGTTGGAGGGGATCCACACAGATCCACAGGGATCATCCAGTCCAACTCCTGCATAGGACCATCCCCAAGAGTCACCCCATGTGCCCCAGAGGATCATCCAAACTCCTTGGGGCTGTGCCCACTGCCCTGGGGAGCCTGTTCAGTGCCAACTACTCTCTGGGGAAGAACCTTTTCCTGAGATCCAACCTGACCCTGCCCTGACACAACTCCAGGCCATTCCCTGGGTCCTGTCCCTGTCCCCACAGAGCAGAGCTCAGGGCCTGCACCCCCTCTGCCCCTCCCCAGGGAGTTGGAATTGCCATGAGATCTCCCCTCAGCCTCCTCTTCTCCAGCTGAACACACCAAGTGCCCTCAGAGCCCCTCAAGGCCCTTCCCCATCCTCTGGACTCTCTCTAATGGCTTCAGATCTTCCTTATATCATGGTCACCAAAACTGCCCCAGTATTCAAGGTGAGGCTGCAGCAGCCCAGAGTAGAACCACTGCAGGGCCAAGCAGGGCTGGGTTGCAGCACTGGGGCGGTTTTGGGGATCTGAGGTCTTGAAGGCACCTGGATCTGCACACCCTCCACTCCATCACCCAGTTTAGCCCATCTCCGTGTGTGCAGAGGTGCCAGCCTGGTCCAGCCAGTGGGGAAGGGAGGAGCAGTGCTTCCCAAGCTATTAAAATATTTAATTAAAACCTAACTTTAAACTGCCTGACATCTCTTTCTGTGAGGGAGGTGGGGAGCAGAGAAATTCCGAGCTGCAGGAAGGTGGGAGCAAGGTGGGAACAGCACCCACAGTGAGGGTCTGCACCCTCCACACCCCTGGACCCCCACACCCTGCCAGCCACGTACACAGAGCCATTTCAGACCAATTTATAGCAGTTCAGAGAACAACTAGTTCACTGTGTGGTTGTTTCCAGCATGGAAATACCTATGGAGACAGTGCAATACCCAGGGTGCTGTAAGTCATGGATTCAAATCCGGGGGGGGGGCTGTCACACCAATTCGGCATTTCAAGGCAAATAAAAAGAGTTGTACCAAGCTTTGTGTGGAGGGTGATGGGGGGAGGTTTGAGAAAAGACCTTCAGACAAATCTGTTGTTTGTAGGCGTTAAAAAGCCAGTTGTGCTAATCCTGGCTGCCGTGGTTTTAAGCTTCAAGTGCCACCGGTTGTATTATCTTGTTTCTTGGCTGCTTGAGACAGGAAAATTACATTTCAATTGCTTTTTAATTCAGCTTAATCTGGTGCAAAAGTTAGCAGGCACCCTCTAATTTTGTTTTCTGAGCGGTTTGTTTCCACTAATTCCTAATCAGCCAACACTAAATCAAAACAGGCCTGGCTCAAGCTGGAATAGATGAGTCCTCTGCAACCTTGCCAAGCAATTTAATTAAATTGGCTTAAAATCACCCCCCTAAGATAAGTGGGGGCAGCCTCCTGCACAGGCCAGCCCCCAGCTTTTGGTGCCCTGCCTGCAGAGCTCTCGCCCAAGGTGCTGCAGGGTGTGATTGTGGAACGAGGCTGCGAGAGGTTCATCCTCATCCTGGGCTGCTCTTTTTCTCCCCGTTCCTTCCATTCCCTCTCCACCTGCCAAGCACAATCAGCTCCGTCCTGTTCAGTTCTCTGTCACTGCCAGCACAAGGAGGGAGGGGATGGGGAGAGAACACCCACGTGGGAATGGATGAACATCCCCCGGTCCCTGATGGCATGAGAGGAGCGGGCTGAGGGCGAGGGGGGCGGGTCTGAACCCGTGCTGAGGACACGGGCAGATCGATATTTGGAAAAGGGAACAACCACTGTGAGGGGGGGGGAAAGAAAGTTTTGGTTTTCAGCATAATAAGAAGGTTTCACAGCTAATGGAGAGCAAAGGAGATAAAACCCTAAATCTACATGACAGTGTCCCCTAAGCTCAGCCTTGTGTGCTCAAGCTGAAAATCCACATCGTGACAGGTATGAAAAGCTGTGGTTCTAGTTCAGAGGGGTTTTTTTTGAGGCTGCTCTCCCACACCCTGCCACCCTTCACCCCACCACTGCACCCTGGTGTGGCTCTGACTGGGGCAGACTTGAAAACACCCGTTTTAAGCCCTGAGAGAAAAACCCTGATTTTCCCTCCTCTGTTTTTTTTTCATGTTTGTTGAATAGGTTCACCCCTCACTGCCTGCAGAAAAGCTGCCAGTCAGGAAAGGTGGCATCTCTGTGGCAGGGTGAGACGAGGCAGGAACATCCCAGTATCCACTATGGGATGCTGCCTGGGCACAGCAGCTGGTTGGAGCAGCCCCTCCATGAGAGGAGAACCTCAGCTGGCAGAGAGGGAGGGATCCCTGCCAGCCCCCAAACTTCTGCTCTCACACAGCGTGTCTCCTCCATCAGCAATAATGTAGTTCCATTAAGTTAACATCAACAAATTATTTTTACCTATTAGTTACACTAACACTGAGGAAATATCCATGTGGGCTCCTGGAACAGCTGATGATGTAACTGCTGGTGGGTTATAGAATCATCCTGGGTTGGAAGGGACACACAAGGATCATCCAGTCCAACCCCTGGCCCTGTCTGCACAGGACACCCCAACAATTCCACCTTGTCCAAACCCTCCTGGAGCTCTGGCAGCCTTGGTGCTGTGCCCACTGCCCCGGAGAGCCTGTTCAGTGCCCAACCACCCTCTGAGGGAAGAACCTTTTCCTGAGATCCAACCCAAACCTCCCCTGACACAGCTTCATGCCTTCATGGAGATGTGCGGCATTCCCAGGAGTGGCAGGGATGGGGCCTGGAAATTCCTCCTTTTTCAGTTGGGATCCCCCCTCCTGGCACACAGTGCCAAGTCCACAGCCTGCACAGCTGGCAGCCCGTGCCCTCCCCAGGGCCAGGAATCCGCTCCGTGTCAGTGCTGCAGTTGGAGCAGGAGCCGCGGGCGGGGCCGGGGTGGGACCCGCTCTGTGCTCTGCTCTAATCAGGACATGCAGAAGGTGCGAGAAGGGATTTATTGTTATCCCTGCCTTACTGCTGAGCCAGAGGCAAAGCCAAGCACTGCAGCTGGATTTTCTAAGGCTCAAGGTGCAGATTGGTGTTTCCTCTGATTTAGTGTAGCAGCCTCAAAAATGAGGTCCTGCTTTTCTCCTCCTCTGCTTTTCTCCTCCTCTGCTTTTCTCCTCCTCTGCTTTTCTCCCACTCCCCTGATTTTCTGCCCCTGCTCCTCTGCAGCTGGGGAGCCATGGACATGTCAGTTCACTGAATCATATAGAATGGTTTGGGTTGGAAGGGACCTTAAAAGACCTCCCAGTGTCACCTACTGCTCCAAGCCCCGTCCAACCTGGCCTTGGACACTCCCAGGGATGGGGCAGCCACAGCTTCTCTGGGCAACCTGTGCCAGGGCCTCACCACCCTCACAGGGAGGAATTTCTCTCCAACATCCCATCTAACCCTATTCTTTGTCAGTGGGAAGCCATTCCCCCTTATCCTGTCACTCCATGCCCCTATCCAAAGTCCCTTTCCAGCTCTCTTGGAGCCCCTTTAGGCACTGAAAAGGGCTCTAAGGTCTCCCCAGAGCCTTCTCTTCTCCAGGCTGAACATCCCCAGCTCTCCCACAGGAGAGAAAAGAGAGGAAGAAAAAGAGGAGGAGGAAAGAAGTACAGTTTTCCATCAATTCAGTTGAAACAGCTTCTGCTGTGGCCATGGGACCAATTCTGGTGCTTTTCAAGGCAAAGTGTTCTTCAGTGCCTCTTTCCAGCCAAGAAATGGGATCACTCTGGAATGTAGGTGATGAAAACCACAAAGAAAAAGAGTCACATTGATATTGTACAGAAGAGATCTAAATTTATCGATAAGGAGGCCTGGAAGAGCTGGGAATTCCCTGGGAATTAAGGCACAGGGAATTTCTGCGCAGGAAGACAGTAGTGTGACACCAACTGATTATCCCACCAGCTGGGCTGGAGTTGAGGGGGAGCCTCAGGAAGGAGAAGAGAGTGGGAGCTGTGGGAGCTCATTCCCACTTTCCAAAGGCAGCTGTTGATGTCTGTTGGGCCGCGCTGTAAGCGGATGCCCCAGAAAACCGGGACAGCCCTGGAGTGTCTGTAACTCCACACCAGGCTGAACGTTTAAGGAACTAATTTTAACTTCTAAGCAGCCTCCTTTCTGCCAGCCACGGAGGGATTAGAGTAACAGTTTTTGAAATTATTTAAAAATAACATCAGACTTAATCATAGCTATTTATTAAATCCATTATCCTCTGTCACTTATGGGACACTGATTCAGCTGTGGAAACTGTAATCACCTGTGGCCAAAAACCTCACTGGTTGTTTTTTTTTTCTTTCTCCTAAAGGGCCCCAGTAATAATTGTTCTTTTAGTCCTTGAATCTGTAGCTCAACGAACTGAAACAGGGAAATCTATGGTGAATTTTGGGATGAGGCACAACAGTGGTGGAGAAACCTTGGAATTACTCAAAAAACCCACATAACTTTGTATAAATCATGCATGGCCTTGCTCCACAGCACCTAGAAGGAAGAAGGCTCTCTAAAGGAGTGGAATACCTTGTAAACCATGCAGGGAAGAGAAACCCCATGAAAACACCAGAAAATCCATATGAATCATGGGGTCTTGAGCCTCTGGATGCCTCTTTGCTGTCAGGGAGTCCATGTGCAGCTTAATTAGACAAGGAGATGAGCTTTCCTGCTGCCAGACGGATGCTCACCTTGCTCCAGCGCCTCTGATTATCACAGCTGAGGACAGCATTTCAACAGAAATTAGTGTCTTTGTTTAAAATGTGTATTTAGGGGCCTCCCTTTGAAAGCCATGCTCAGGAAATGCTAAAAAGGGGATTCGACATGCATATTCCACCCGATCACAGGAGCTGAAGATAATTTTTGTGAAGCCTGGAGGTGATGTTCATCTCTGTTTGAGCTGCTTCACATCTCACACACACACACACACACACACTGATTTGGTAATGAGCTTCCCACTGACAGAGGGCAGGGTTAGATGGGAGTTTGGGGAGAAATCCTTCCCTGTGAGGGTGGGGAGGCCCTGGCACAGGTTGCCCAGAGAAGCTGTGGCTGCCCCATCC
>JAWWLV010000035.1:13380033-13397478 GCA_035041135.1 Platyrinchus mystaceus
GCCAAGCCTCAAATCTACATTGCAAATCCAGGCATCTAAACCCAGCCTGTCTACAGGTTCAGCTGTGTAGACTTAGAGGGGAAATGATTGCTGAGCTGTTACTTTCCTTATCTCTGCCAGATCAAAGAGGAAACGGACAGAGGACATTTCTCCTTCCTGCTTTCCGGGTGAAATTCATCCCAGAGCAGCAGATTGCAGCTGGCAGTGCTACACCAGGATCTTTTTGAGCTGTGAAACCAGTTTCCAAAGGTGCAGCACTGCTGCCTTGGACTCCTTGCACACATATATTTTTAGACCATCAAGGTTTTCAGGAGGATGGTGGAGAAAGAAGATCACCAGAAGAATCAGTGCCATCGCTGCCTCCAACCAGTGCCAAGCTGACTCCAGCCCAAGCAGTGGCCTCTAAAGCCACATTCTGGTGGCCAGAATCCCCTTCCCAGCCCAGGGGCTTCTGCCCCTCTCCCCAGAGTGACTCCTGAGCAGGCTGGGAGTCACAAGCCTGGTGTTCAGCATCGCCTGGGGCTGCAGAGGTGGGACAGAGAGCAGCCTGGGCAGTGTGTCCAAACAAAGCCACGGCACAGCCTCTGCTCCCTGTAATCATGGGAGGGATGAAATCAGCTTCTCCTCTGCGGGGAGCAGCGAGCTGGGCAGGTAGGGCAGGTCCCCTGGAGGCACACGGGGTGCTGGACACGCTGCTCACCAGCGTGGCTGTCGCCGTGACAACATTAGAGCTGGTTCAGATGTGTGGGTGGGGGGAAGGAAAACTGCCTGCGGTGTGGGACACAGTCTGCTCCCAGCAGGGAACAGCTCCCAAAAAATGCAAAGCCTTGGGACACGAGTCATGCCCTTGAACTCCCCTGCTCCCTCCCGGGGAATGGCTTTGCCACAGGAGTGCACTCAGGTTGTGAGAAGGGAGGGAACCACCACGGGCCGTGGGAAGTGGATGTGCCATGGGCTGTCCTGGTAGGTGTTGATGGCTGAGGGCAGCAGCTCATGAACCAGGTCCTCCCTTTCAGTCTTCCAGTGTCAGCTCCCATCCAAGCCCCTTTTCCCTGCCTGTCTGTTGCTTTTCAAAGCAAATGGCAAAGCACCAAAATGTTCGGGGTTTCTGCTTTTTTCTGCCCTCTCTTCAAATAAATTCCCTGCATTTCTTTTTGCCTGTTCATAAAGCAGAGGGGGATCTTGCTTTGTGGCTGCAGTGAACCCACACTCACACACAGCTCTGGGGGATTGCAGGTGGTCTGGAAATGGGGATAAATAGCAGTGGGAGGAATAATCACAGTGTTTGCAGAGAACATGGAGATTCCTGAGAGAACAGTGCTCTAAGAGCAGCCTCAGGGATCCTCAGCCAGGTGGGGTTTCCCAGCACTTTGCTTCCTGCAACCTGCAAAACCAAAACATAGTAAGGAAGCGTTTTATCTGGGTAAAATATTGTGAAGAGCAAGTTCTCCAAATAATAAAAGAGAAATAAGCATCAATAATCTGGGAGGGAGACCTGGTTTTTTTTCTCATGGTAGGAATGAGGAATGTTGTTTGGTATCAAATAGAAAGAATCCCTCCACGCTGACGGCAGCTTCTGAGAGCAGCCTCCTCTCCTTTCTTAACCTTTTTCCTCTTCTTTTTTTTTTTCCCCTTTTCTTTTTTTTCTTTTTCCTTTTTCTTTTCCTTTTTATTTTTTTTTTTACTTTTTCACCCCCCCCCCGACTCCACTATGAGGATCAGTAAAACAATTCTGAATTTAAAGACATAAATAGCAGCTACATTTGGCCTCGCAGCAAAAATCCTGTTATTCAAGCCTTGTGGGATTCCTTCGGTGGCTTCCTATTCCTCCTTCCAGCTTCCTCACCGCCAGACCTCTGGACTGTCAAGCCCCACCTTGTCCCTCCGCGCCTGTTTCCTCCTCCTCAACTTCTCCCCCCAGGCTGTCCCTATCCCACACACATTCCTAGCCTGTCTTATGCTGCCCTCTATCCTTGGAATAACTTTCCTCCTCCTCCAAGCAATAAACCTCAATCCTCTTTCCCATGTTTCTGCTTGCATCGTTGCCCAACCATTCCCTCCCGTGGGTCTCTCAGTCCTGGAATATCCCAAAATCTCTTTTCCAGAAGGCTGAAGCACCGAGCACAGCAATACAGTTTGCATTTGCTGTTCCTTCTTGGAACTGGGATTAGCCAGACTCCCAAACCCCCAAGGCTGGACCCCTGTGGAGTGCCTTTGGCAGGGCTAAACCTGAATGGAGTTGCTGCTCACAGCAGTAATTCAGCTTTTTGTGGGAGCTGACTGACAGAAAATGCATTTCCTGGGTTGGTTTGGGTGGTGAGGAGTCGCTGTGCTCAAAGCCCAAGGCTTCAGTGTTGAGCATCCTGCTGGTGCTGACTTGTACCTGAGTTTTGTAGGAATCCCTGGAAGATCAGGTCATCCAGGTGAATCCTCCTCTGGAGACCCTTAATTATGCTGAAAACTAGGAGGAAGAACAATTCTTCCCATTTTGTAAGTACCAGCCCTTCACTGGTAAGTCACTGCAGATCATACAAAGATCTTCCCTCAGGAAAAAATACCCCCCAAAAAATCTTCACGAACTTCCTCAAGCAGCAAAGTTAATTTCTGTTTACTTCACATTTCCCACAAAGCATTAGTGGTTCCCATTTTTCTTGAACTGAGTTGGTCAGTCAGTTTTGTTTTGCCTTCCTATTTTTAGATGTCAAGTTTTTATATGTCAAATAAAAAACCAGTTTTGATCAACCCCAAATCAATGCCCTTTCAACTGATTGCTGCTGCAGTGGTTCAAAATGCAGTTCAAAATGCAGATTACTTTTAATTTCGCAGATTTTTTTGCAGATTAATTTTGAAATTGTCAGTTAAAATGTAAAACATTGAGGTTTTCAACTGCACTCTCATTCCTGTTTCTGTGTGCTACATACTTCTGCCATATGCTGCAGAGAAAGGAGGATTTCTTTAAGCTCTAATACAGAATCCAAGAAGAAAGAGGGTTTTTTATAGATCTGATCTTTGAAAAGATTAAATTTCCTCTCACTGACTTGCAAATTTGCCCCTACAGGCAACGCTGTCTGTCCCTGATGAACGCACAGAACCTCTCAGCTACTTTCTGTTTTCCTACAGATATTGCAATCTTGATTAACAGACTCATCTTTTATTTTCTCATCTAGGGCAAATTTATCTGAATTCGCTGTGGTGGCACAGCCAAGCTGGCTGGGACTAACACTGGGAGTTGTAAGTAAGCAGATAATTCTCTATATTAACTTTGCTTTGGGTTTTTTCTTGTGTTGAATGGACCCTGTTCTGATTAAATCAGACACGTGCAATTCTTCGAACTGGAGGGATCTGCACTGCTGTAAATGAAACCAAACTCTGTCTCTCCTTCCACAGTGAAGTTACAGAGTGTATCAGATGATGACAAATTTATTTCCTCTCTCTTCAGCTGCCCATGGGACTGAGCACTCATAAAGGGCACGGTGCCTGCCCCAAAAGCTGCACACTTTTCATTCTACAGATGTATTGCAACCATTACTAACACTCATCAGCACAAAACCATAATTGTCTTGCAACCAAGACCCCAAAAACAGCTCTCCAGGGAAGGTTCATTGTTCTGTGCTTGCACACGTGCATCCAAGACTAAACTGAGAGCCACAAATCCCGGCTCTCAAGGTAAAAGACCCCACCACATTTCCTGACTTAAGCCCTTCAGGACACAGAAAAAGGAGAGAGGAAACATATGGACCAGTTATTCTTTAATGTGGGATTGTCTGCATCCCTCCTACTTTCAACTCATCCCAGATTTGCATCACACTCAGGGACCGTATGTTGGATTTGCCTCTCTGGGCAGTTCAAGGCCAAGGCAAGTTCAGTTTGTTTACTGGAAGGTTTCAGCCCCTTTCCAGCCTGGCCTGGAGATCCAGGGCATGGCCAGACCTTCCCTGGGTGGGCAGCAGCTCTGGCCAAGGTCCTGGATGGAGCTCTGAGGGCAGAGGGGACTGTGAGTCCTCCCCGAGGTCACTTGGACTAACTAAGATTGACAGTAAAGGTGGTTTGAGTCAACCTAAACTTGTCTGCAGAACTCACATGATGCCATTCCCAGCAGAGCCATGAGGAGAGGGGACTTCAGCTGAGAGGAAATGGTGAAAATGCCCAGGCAGGACTGCCAGGAAGTTCTGATGATCTGGTATCTCTTTGGTGATTTTGGAATGAATTGATGTGCTCAGGTTTTTATGGAGACCAGAAGCCAAACAAAGCATGTTAGAGCAGGACAGAAAACATGGACAGGGTGATTCCAGAGTACCAGCCACTTTTCCAAGGACACATTTCACAGGACAACCTTACAAACCATGCACTGGTAATTCAGGGGATGCTCAGAAGCAGGATGAGTTCCTCTGGAGCTGCTCCTGAACCCAGCAGTGACAGAACCGAACAAGCAACGGCACCTCCTGCCTCCATTTCACGAATTGCCAAAATATCTCCACTAAAACCTGTGCCAGTGGGAACGTTGGGAAGGTTAGAGGCATGTTCTGAGAGCAGCACTGAAGGATGCTGTGGTTCTTGCTGCACTCATTGGACTTCCAAACACATTGGTGAAATACTGGCTTCACTGATATCAGAACTCTCACTGACATCCACAGGGCTGTGACTTCTCAATCTCTGGCTGCTGCCAACATACCTGGATGTGTTTCCCTCTGTGTTCCAGGTCTGGAGAAGCCATGTGCCATTTCCCAGGAAGCAGCTAAAAGACATTATATGTTCCTTGGACTTACTCATATGGCACTTTGTGTATGTTATTCACTCCCTTTAGTGCACAAATCCCTGCTCGATCCTCTGTTTCTAGGATAAGAAACCTACACACCAGAGCTGTGCTTGGCCAGAGATTGAAATAGGTTCTCTGCAGTGGGGGGTTGTTCCTAATTATCCAGGAAGAAGAGGATTGCAAGTGACTTTTCCTTAGGCAGGTCAGAGTGAGAAAGGAAAGCTGTCTTCCCTTATCTTCATCAATGCATGGTGAGATCCCCCTTGATGTGGCAGGGCTGCCACTAAGGTAAAAATGATCATTTTGAAACTGAAGTGTTGAGCTGCTTCATGCCAATTGCTTACATCTCCTCAGGACAGGGAAGACAGCCTGGACAAGCTTTTCAATCCTGTTGAAAAGGTTTGGGTGTTCAATCCCACTGACTTTGACGTGGCTGCTGTGGCAAAATCTCCTGGGTAGCCTAAGCAACTCATCCCACAAAGGGGTTTTTTTCTTAAGTGATACACTCAAGACTTGCTCAGGAATGGAAATCTAGAAGAACACTCAGTGTCCAACCCAAAAGTTTGTGTTGTGCCTTGATTGGACTGATGGTAATTGGTGTAATCACCTCTTGGTCCTTCTCTTGCTGCAGAAAGTGCTGCTTGTGCCCAATCCTAATTGTTACCTCTGGGTGCATCAAAGTGTGATCACAGCAAACAACACAGATGATGGAAGAGCCACTTCTCACTAATGGAAGTGTGGAGGAACATCAGGGAGAGTGGAAGTACAGCAAACAGGATGCTGCCCCCCTGGCCTAAGCCTCCCCTGGGAACAAAATTCAGCTTCTTCAACCTGAGGATAAAGAAGCTACTGAGGAGCAGCTGGGATAGCCTGAAGATTTGTTCAGTTGTCTGTGAGCTGAAGCCTGAATGTGAAATATCTGCTCCAAAGCAAACGAGCTTGACGTAGCAGTTTCTGGTTAACATTCAATGGCCTGGGGTTTGCAGGACTTCAAACCAGCTCTTACAGGGTTTGTTTGAAGCCTCCAAACTGACAGATCTGAAAGCTGTGGCAGAGACCATGGGTTAAAACCTGCTCATCTCGCATACATATGTAATCTCAAGAAGCAGCTTTTGTGAGAGGAAGACTTGACCCTTCGTCTCGTTTTGACACACATTTTCCTTTTTAATATCATTTTGAAGAATATCTGTTACTGAGAAGAGCTTATTGGGAATATCTGCTGGCTCCTGAGACTATTACTATAAGCAGGACTTGAGCTACAGAGAGATCAAACAGTCTCCAGCTGCTGAACTTCCAGTGCCCTTTCCAGCAGCTGTTGGTATTTTACAGCTCCCAGGATTTGTACATTGCAAACAAGCCTTTTGTACAGAGCAGATATGATTTTCATAGCCACGAAGACAGGCAGTCCCAAATCAGGGCTCACAAGTAACACACTGCAAGGTTCCCTGGAATCCTGCTCTGGGCAGGAGGGGACAGCAAAGCACAGGGCTGGGCTGGTGGGACCTGGCTGGGCAAATCTCGGAGGGTTGGAAAGTTATTTTAGATGTTTGATCTTATGGTGCAGATGAAGAATTGCCTTGGGTGGGCCTGTGTCCCTTCTGTCCTGTCCCCTTTGATGTCCTGGGCTCTGGTCCAGAAGAGATCTGTGGCTACAACTGACTTGGATGCACTTGGGCACGAAGATGTTCAAGCAGAAGCCAAGGAGGAGCAGGCAGAGGTGGACAGCGTGGAGGTGGGTCGAGATCTCACACGTGGTGACAGCAAACCAGGACAAAGCCAGTGTGCCACAAGCTCAGCCAGTTCACTGAGATTGGAAAAGCTGCTAAAACCAGGCTCTTGTTTCCAGGGAATATGGAATGACCTTAAACAACACGCTGATCCTTTTTTTAAACGAACAGCTGTGCTGTTGAGAGGTGGAATTGGCATCCACAGCTGCCACAGGGCAGCGGGCCTGGCAGATGGCTGAGCTGCCAGCTGAGGATTTGATCCTGCTTTGTCCAACAGCTCTGCCTTGCCCATGATTTCAGTTCCATGGTGGAGCACAGACCTCCCAGAGCTTCTGGGAGCCCAGTGGGCTGCAGCACCTTCTCTGAGGTGTTTATTGTTGCTCTGCTCCATCCAGCAAGCTCTGCTGAATGGGGGGGGTGTGAAGGGATGGAGCTGAGAGCTGCTTCCCCTCTGCCCTCCCCAGTTGGCCCCCAGGATGGCTGGAGAGCTTGTCTGCACCCATTTTCCTGAATATGCAGCAAGGGAATGGGGACAACGAGGGATTTTCTTCCAGCTGCCCAGATTAACATGTTCATCTTCCCTCCAAGAGTGGCTCATGGGTCTGCAGCCTGGAGAGCTCCAGAAGGGCCATCACCAGGCCCAGGGGAAAAGCAGTGATCAAGCTGGAGCACCACAGTGCCAGAATGGAGGAGTTGGCCAGCAGGGCACTGAAACCCTTTCCAGTAACAATTAATTGAAAACGCTGATTATGCAAATGTCTGACCAGTGACGCCACGGTTGAGCGTTTTAACGTACAGAGAACAGCAAGGCTGTTCCACGACTCCCCAGCATGTTGCCACTGGCCTTGATTAAAAATATAATCCTTACAGGTATTCTGAAAAAGAACAAAACCCCCAAAAACTCAAGCCAAGGCTTGTTTCTAGTAACACAAAGCTGTAGGAAAGCTACCTAAAAGGTACATCAGCCAAAGATTAAATTCATTTTTGCTGCCCTTGCTCAGGTGTTGCTGGGAGAGCCAGAGCCCTGCAGGTCCTGCAGCTTGTCTCGCCTCTCCTGGTGGATGGGACTCGCCTCTCTGCTGTGCTGTCACGCAGCCATGCTAATGCTTAGCAGCAGGAGCAGTATTTAAGCATATTATCAAACTCCACCAGTTATTCATATACTCCACTGCACAGACACACTGACAGAACATGATCAGAGCATGAATCACAGGCCCTTTGGTCTATCTTTTTTACACTCAGCAACTATTTCTTTTCTTTGCTACCAAGCAGGTTTTTGAAAGTGGCGTTTGACTGTGGCAAAACACGTTCTGATTGTGCCTGGCTGTAGCAGCCTAAAAGCCACATTGTCCTCTCTGCCAGAGGATCAAAGTATGAGCCCAAAAGGTAAAAATATAATCTCTCCACAACACGCTTTCCTTTGGCAGTGCTGCAGAATCATTTATTCAGGGCAAATGGGTTTTCCATGGTAAGGGCCCCCCGTGAGGACTGAGACTCCAGGGAATGCTTTAATGCTATTCCCATGCCAGCATTAACTCGTTTCCTTTCCCTGTACCCATGGAGAGGATTTCTCCCTCTCTCTACACAGGTTAACAACCAGAAATCTGCTTTCTCATGCACCACCAGGCTGTTCTCTGGCTGTGCCTTTCCTCCCTTGCTCCTTTCCAGGTGTGACACAGCACCAGAGGGCAGCTACAAAAGAGCAAGGATCCCACCAAGCAGTGGTGGGCTTGCTCCAGAAATCCAGTGTGACCTTGCTCGGGGTCCTCCTTGAAGCAGAGGAGGCTGCAGGTGAGTGAACATCACAGGTACAATCAATGCTGCCAGCTCGATGTGTCGGCACGCAAATGTCATCGGTCCTGGTGCCCAGTGCTTCCCCATCATTCCTTTGTGGAAAGGATTAAACCTGTCAGGTAACAGGCTGTGTCTGCCCCTGCATCCTTCTCCTCCGTGCTGAGAGACAATCTTGCTCCGACCTTGAGGTTTCTGCCCCTCCAGCACCGAGAGGCAGACGGGGCGCGCTGTGTTTGTGCGCTCGGGGAAGGCACCACGAGCCCTGCTGAGGAAACATTCCTGCACAGATGGAAGCGTGAGTGCAGTCCTGGATTAATGACAGGCTACATAATCCCCCCTCTGGCAGTCAGTGGCCTTCTGCTGCCCAGACAAATGTCAGGTTTCGATCAACCAGAAAAACTCGCTGCCTACGAGGACTGTCATCAGCTCGGCCCAGGATTTCGCTGCTGAGAGGTGAATGGGAAAGTTTGGGATTGTCAGATTTTGAGCTATCAAACGGACAGGGGTGGATCTTACATCCACTTCCTTCATGTGGATATGGTTATGTTTCCAGCTGTGAAATGCAAATGACTTTACAAAACAGAAGGTTTTCTCTCTCCAGCCTTGGTATCTCCTGTTAGTTTATTCATCCCTCTTTGTCTCATTCCAGGAGCAGCTGGACTAGCTGATGGCTTCTTTGTACAGCACATCCACTGCATTGTTCCAAATGGATTCAATCAGTCTGGTACAGCAATCCTCAGGCAAAGCCACACAGTGCCTTCTGCACAAGCCGGGACTGGCTGAACAGCAAATCTTCCTTCAGCAACGAAAGACGTTGGGTCATCACTTCACCTTACACCCCTTCAAGGGAATGTTAGTCTGAGAGACACTTCCAAGAGCCAGAGCCAGGATGTCTAATAAACCTCTCACTGCATGAGGAGCACAAAGAATTAGGAAATACACGACCTGGAACTAGACAAATTGGCACCGTTACTTATTAGGCTGCGTTGCCTCTTGCAACTTTTGCAGGATCAACCACGGAAACAGCGAGTTGCAGAGAGGAAGAGCAACCCAAGTTTTCACCTATGACATATAATAAAGTGGAAGGGCAAGTGATGGAAAGCAGGGAACAGCAAACAAATGTGCTATGAATAGGCAGTTACTCATGTTGTTTGAATTCCAACACCATTACTGAAGACACGTCTTCCACTTGCAGAGGACAGAGCTCTGCATCCTGTGCAGGGATCACATCCATGGGAAATCAGAGAGGGAGCAGGTAGGAATGCCTGGTTCCATTGCTTCTGCTTCCCCCTCAGAGAACTGTCACAGCTAGGAATATCCACAGGCTTCCTTACCCCAGTATTTCAGTGCCTGTGGGGCTGGGAAGCTACACTGGAGAAGATTTCCAGCGGTGATGAGGTTCTCTGCACTGTCTCTACCTGTAGCTCTTATATCATTACACCTGTCTTTCCCTTTTACATACCAAAACCTGAACCCCAGCTTAATCTCTCCAGGGTTTGTGGACAAGAAGGCAGCATCGAAGTTGCTGCTTGGCTCTCCTGACCTGGGGGAAAAGGGGGGCAGAACCGGATCCAAGAAGGGACCGTTTACTCCCACCCAAACTGGGCTGACTAAACTGGTGGCAGTTGTGACTCAGCATGTCCTTGGTGGAGATAGAGCTGCAGAATTAGAGTTTCTACAGCAACCCACTTCCTCATGCATTAAATGTTCTCTCTTACACACACTCCTGAAACTGACTTTTAATCAGACAGCTCAGTTAATAAAATGTAAATGAAGTGCACCTTCAGCTGTGCGATAAATCTCACTTGCTCTTTACTATTCCTTAGTCAGGCAAGAATCCCACTAACTGATCATTTATCCAATTTAAGACTGGAAAGTGAAAGGCAGAGAGATTGTTGTAGTCATCTAATATTAGCAGCATACATCATTAATTTTGCACATATGTTTTTATCACAACATAATGAGAGCAGCTATTGTACCGACCACGCAAAAGGGAACATTCTGTTCTTCACAGGCACCTAAAAATCTGCATGGCCCAACTTTTACAATAATTACACAATATGCACCACTCCTCCAGCCCATTCTATCCTTAGATTTCAACTTATGGATGCCTCAATATCACTTTTAAAGCCAACAGCCACAAGATTACTACTATTATTTGTTGTTAATGAAACTACTGTGTTTCCTATTACAGGACAGCACAAGGTATATTTGGGTTTTATCAAGAACAAAACCTCCACCCACAGTGTTGTTTCTAAGCCCCACACATTCTGTTTGCCACAGGCTAGGTCTGATGGCAATTCAGAGGAATGTCAGAAGTTTCTGCAGCTGCTTTTCTGGGGAAAATTATACATTAGGGTGAGGAAAATAATCTGAGGTTGTCCTGTTCTGCAGAATTAAACAGTGGCAATTACAGGCACTGAGAACCTTGGGATGTCTGGGCAGGGAAGATAAGGGCTGGGAGAGAAAATAACAGCCATGTTCACTTAAAGACACTGAGAAAGCTGGTGACTTTCTTGTTAATTATTGATAGGGCAAGGGGTCTGAATGATTTCTTTCCAAAGCAATGCCAGAAAAGTTAGTAAACCAAGAAAATCCTGAAATCTGAGTCTAAGCCTGCTGCCTCCAGGGAGAGGAAAGAGAGTGTATTAGAAATTCAAGGCCTTGACTTCCTACTTCTCAAAGCAGCACCAAGAGAAGGGGTGAGGATATGAGCATGGGAATACAAGATTTCACTATTCATTAACATTTAAAAGCTGAAACAAAGCTGCTGGGTTCACTTCTCTTGAGCAGGACCACATTGTTGTCACAAAGGGGCAGGTCCAGCTCAGACTCTCTTCACTTACTCCCAGGATGGATAAATCAGTTGGTTTCCTGGTAAGAGAGGAAAGAAAGTGCTGACCAAGATATACAATTTTAAGTGAAACAAAAATGTCAAAGCCAATTTTCCACATGTGGGTGAAATAAAATCTGCCTTGTAGCTGAGGGCACACCCTCCCAAGACCTCCCAGTGTGAGCCAAACCAACCTTCGCAGCCTTAGACAAGAAAAAGCTCCCCGAGGGTTCTGGTCCCACTTGGACTGGTGTGAATGTAGACCAAGGTAAGAATCATTCTGCATTTATCAGTTCAGAACCTGGCACACAGTCCTGGTTTCTGTGCTGGCACACAGAGCTGCTCCTGTGCACCATAACAACCTTTCCTAGGAGCTGCATTACTCACACTGGAGATATGAAACTCTGCTCCAAACAGGCATTTCAGGAAACACCAGGCCTCCCACTGGTATGCAAAACCCACTGTGATCTGATAATAAAATGACCACCTCAGGCCTTTCAGGGACCATTATAATAGAAAAGGCTTGTTTTGGGAACCTCACTGCTTCAAGTCCTTACTTCCAAGTAAAACTTTGCTCAACAGGAGGAGGAAAAGGAACTGAAGGAACTGGACATGAGAAGCAACATGTGGAAGAGTTGGGAGCTCAGAGAACAAGAAGAGCAGAGGAGCTGACAAGACAGCCTCAGGCAGCAGAAGGGTGACCTCCTCATCCAGCTGCAGGCTGAGTATTATCCATGGGGGGTGGTTAGAGGTTTGGGATTAACCAAGGCAGGGCATCAGCTTCCTCAAATGACTCATAAAAGGCTCCTTTTCAGAATATAGAATTAATAAAGAGCATATGGGGATGATGCATGAGATTTACAGAGACAGCCTGTAAATCTCATGTATCTTAAATAAAGTCCTTTGATAACAAAGGAGACTAAAAGTAAAGGAGTTGTTGTCACAAGGCCCAAGTTCTGTTCCTGGCCCACCACTGATGCTCAGCACGAGCTACAGCAAAGTCAGAGCAGCATCTTCTTAAAATGCAAACTCTTCTTTAAGGATCTGTCTGTGTACAAACAGATTTTTTTTTTTTATGATTAACTTTAGGAAGCTACAGTCTGAGTCATGGAAATAACTCCAACACAGGTATGTTAAAGGAATCCCAGGAAACTCTGCAAAAGAGGCAAAGTTTTGCATTCTTGCAAATATGGAAGTTCGCTGCCATGACAGGCAGAAGTTTTAGCAGCCTTTCACAGGATGAAAACAATACTCTTTTATGTTATCTATATCTATATCTATATGTCTTATATTGTTATATATTCTTCTTCCAGCACCTCATATAACCTGGGATGGATTTAATTCTTCACTTCACCCTCCTACCCCACAGGAACAGTCACTTCACAGCAATTTTTAGGGACCCCTCTACATAAAGGCACTGCATCTCCTTGACATTCTTTATTAATTAGACCCACTTTTACATGGCAATATTGGTAGGCCTCTACATATAAAATGCTCCCCTCCATGTAACTCCTTTCCAGCCTTGGGGAATGCTTCTCCCTCTCCTGCACCTGAACTGGTTTTTATTTAATGTAATTGGAGAAGTCTTAAATCTGCACTGGAGCAGCCATGTGGTTGTCTGCTGCTCCTTCTGAAGTCAGTGTTAACTTCCACAGGATGTTAAACTCACAGATGCCTCATATGCCTCAGAATTTATTAACTGAATCTCAGATTCCTTCTAAAGGAACACAAGTTTCCCGTGACATTTTGTCCTGCTGCCGCTAACGGCTCGTGTGATCCACACAAACCTTTTCCTGTCTGCAGGCATTAGATCACAGAGTTCAAACTCACATCTCTCTGCTCAGAATGACTCAGTCACTAAATGCCAAAAGGAGAAGAGGGCTTTGGAAGGAGCTCATCAGGCAGAAACTCATTTTTTTTCTTTATTCTCTCCCATCCTCATTCTCCCAGTCTGGGGAAAAAAAAAAAAACCAACCCATTGTCTGCTTGTTTCAGTGCTGTGAGACCACAATGTGCTGCACAAACAGGAAAGGGGCCATGTTTTTCCAGGTATTAACTCTTGGCAGCACAGTGAAGTGTTGCCAACTTGTGCCACTGCCCAGAAGAGCTGTGTGAGCCCTGAGGCAGAGCAGGATGCTCCGGGAAGAGTCACTGCTGGGCTGAGTTCCTGCCGGCCCGTTGGAAACACACGCGATGTTTGTGCTGCTCTCCAGGAGCATCTTGGATCAATCCATCCATCCAGGGCAGGGTTTAACTTCCCACACTCTTGGAAAACCACGAGGTGAGGAGAATAAGGTGAGGAGAACGAGGAGAACCACCTGACCAAGACCATCAAAGCTGCCACTCGGATGCACGAGGTGAGGTGCAGCTGTCACAGTCTCTGTTTCAGATGGTTCTCTTAGGCCTGGTTTTGACATCTTGGGCCCTTCTGATAAACACCCTCTCTATGTTTGTTGTGGCTGCCCCATCCCTGGAAGTGTCCAAGGCCAGGTTGGACAGGGCTTGGAGCAACCTGGGATAGTGGAAGGTGTCCCTGGCAGGGAGTTGGAAAAAGATGAGCTTTAACGTGCCTTCCACCCCAAACCATTTCTATTCTATCATTCTATGCTTGTTACAAAGTTCTTTTTTACACTTATTTTTTACACTTATTCCCTTTTTTTTCAACTAGCTGGAGGAACAAGAAGAGAAGATCCATGGCAAAATGAAAAGGACTCATCATTGCCAACCTCAGTGAGATGAAATGAGCCAAACCTGGGAGATGCTCTAAGGAATTTTCATTGTTTAATGTGTCAGTTGGAATGGAATTTCCCAGTGTAGACTGTACTGGGTGCAGTTGTGCTATGTCACAGCTCTGACAGCATCAGCTACACCTGAAAAGTCCCTTGGCAATAAATTCACTGGGAAAATCCACAGTCATACCCTGATCTTTCCAGTATTAACCCCATGACAAGCAGAAGTAGAGTTCAGTAATTCAGGCAAGCAGAATCAGAAATACAAGATTTTGTTTCCTAAGTCTTTCTCTGACTCATTGTCTGATATTTGTAATTCATCTTCCACGTTCACCCACATATAAAATGTGTACAATCACCAGGAAGTTACGAGGCTTAAATGATTCATGTTTATGTAAGGCCTTCTGATCCTCAGATAAAAACTGGTTTAGAATTGCAAAATATTATCACAAATTAGATCCTTATTTTAGTGTCACTACTGACTACTTCAGTGATGGGTCTGCCAGCGCTGCTCTGACAAACCTCCCCTTGGAAATTCACTTCCCAGAATACAAATATCCAACTCTGTATCATCCAAACCACTAATTTACCTAGTTAACGAGCTAAGTAGCTAAGGCAATGTGCACAATCATTAATAAATACTGGCAAGCTCTGCTAAATCGAATTACCACCGGGAGTACAAGCTCCTTGTGCTTCAGAGCAAGGCCACCGGGACACTTAAGCGACAGAAGAAAAGTTAAAAGTGCTGGTTTTGGTCCTTTAAGAGCTGCAAACAGGCTCAGCTTTCCTTTGTGCTGTGCCTTTGTGTGCAGATTAATTAATGATGGGGTGAGGAGGAGCTTCCACAAAGGGACTTAAGCGCCCTGTCAGTCCCACTGAAGAGGCAGGACACTAAATCACAGCCAAGACTAACCTGTTCACTACAGAGCAAAAATGCTAATTTGCCTCAATCAATCTGCTGTAACATCCTGCCTTCCCCACCACACAGCAGCCAGATCAGGCAGCTTTTTGCTAAGACCGAGTTGGCATAAAAGATTAACAGAGCCCTTTTAAACCTACCCTGTTACAATGGAGTCTGGAGCCTATCACTCTTTAAACCCTTAAAAAAACAGAACCAGCTGAGATCTGCCTTTTATTTTTCCCCAGGTAGAGGCTGCTGTTTTTTCTACAGCAGATTCTGACTTCTCTATGAGCTTGTGAAACCCCTGGGCTTGGAAACATTTGCCTTTTAGCTTCCAATGAATGAACAGCTCTGAGATCCAGCTTGTTTTGTGTATTATCCACTCACTGGAAACTCCACTTCCTTTGAAGTTTGTGGAACCTTGTGCTCACTGCAGATCTCCTGCCCTGCTGCCACGGCCAGGGGAGAGGTGATCTGCTGCAGGAACCTGCTCTTCAGCAAAATGTCTGACAAACCTTTCCACGGACATTTCTGGCCTGCCAGGCCCTCTCCCTCTGGAAGGAAAGGTGGTAAATCAAACCAGAAATGAGGCCACAGTTCACAGGATGTGCGGTGTTACCATCAGGAATTCAAATATCTATTTCATCCAACATATTTCACTATTTAAATACTTAACCAAACACTCAGCATTTCTACAAAAACATGACCCACAGACCTAGATTGCAGCTATTTCTATGAACAAGCCTCTGTTTTCCTCAAGTAGCCAAATCAGGCTGATTACATTCCTGAAGGCCAAATTCCAACACGACACAGGAAGCCAACCATGCTGCAGATAAAATCAGTGTCTGCTGAGACACCTGGCCAGGTCTTTCCTGCTTTGTTGGCTCAGTATTCCCAGCTGTAGATCTCTTCCAGGAAAGGAAATCCAGTGGAGCTGATAAACATATAGAAAAGGGAGTGAAGAAATTAAGATTCTTGTTCATATTTCCACGGATTTCTCTCACATCTCTTGCTCACAGACACTGCTGTGCTCGTGTGTGTACTCCAGGCCTTGTACACTGAAGAGCTGGAAGAAGAGCTGGAAGCTGAGGTTGTATTTGGGTAGAATGCTCTGAACACACTCTGATGACTTGCACAGATTGATGGCATCAGTAACAAGGAACTTTAGAAATGTGAGCTAATTAATCCTCAACCGTATCAGGGGATAAGTCTGTGTTGTGAAGACACCTTGCACAGGTGGGAGGACAGAGGTGAAGGCACAGAAAGCAGCAGTGTCAGTTAAAGCACAGCAGGGCCATGGGAAGCACGTGGCTGCCATGGCTGAGATGGCAGAGCTCATGGAGCAGCCCCAGAGTGAAAGCAAAGCTGGACAAACAGGTCATGAAAGCAGAGGTGGATGAGCTCAGTGCAAGCACGGAGTCTGTGCCGAAATCCAGGGGGAGAGGCCAGCAGGGAATTCCAGCAGCCACGGGGGAAGCCATGAGCACAAGGCAGGATCCAGCTCTCTGCAGAGGGAGCTGATGATGCCAGGAAGCAGCTGTTGGCAGCTGGTGCTGAGCTCCAGCTGTCCCAGCTGATGGAACAGCCTCCCCCTCGCAAAGGCCAGGACACTCTGCACTCCCCCAGGCTGTTACAGTCACCCCAGTGCAATCACCAACTGCAATAAACTGAGTTTGCAAGACAGGCAGGATATTTTGGCCCTTGATGCCTTACTCAGCATCATATGACTGACCTCCCTCCTCCAGCTGAACTCCACTGCTCATGTTCACAAGCTGGAAGATAACCTGGCTGAGCCAAAGCCCAGCCGGCTGCGGGGCAGAAGAGCCAAGCTGAAAATAAAGCCATCAGGCTCCGAGGTAAATTCCTTGACAGCTTTGTGCAATGTTACATCCCTTGGATCCTCATCTTCCCCTACATTTCTTCCAGCTCTGGCAACCCTGTCCTTGTCTCCTCTCTGCCCAGTCCTTCTCCTCTTTTTCTCTCCAGTCGGATTGAATTAGTTCCTCTCCTGGTCCTTTCTGCGGTTTTCCCGCAGCTCTCCCAGCTGAGCTGGGAGCACGAGGAAGCTCAGAGCAGGTTTAACCACACTGTCCACATGAAGATTTCTCTCTCCTTGCAAGCAGGAGGCAGCTGGATGAGGAGCCCAAGGTGCTGGGGAGCACTAACTGCCTGCAGAGGCTGCTGCTGTCATGGGACATGCACTGCCTGCTCTTTTGCTCAGTGTCCACTTCAGAGTAACAAATCTTCTGTGCTACCTCTCACAAAGGGAAACTTCCTCATCCAAATTACTCTCTGGGATTGTCACCAGCTGATCTTGGAGGGGGTGCAGGGGACATGAGCCCTGAGTGGATATGAAAACAAGACACAGAGTGTCCCATGAGCCAGCAAAGAGCAGAACACACACAGCTCCCGATGCTCAGCCCACTGTCCATTCAGCGGATCTTGCAGCAGTTTATTTGTACAAATCACATAAGTTTGGCTCAAAAATATACCAATATTTCATCTCTCTGTCTCACACCTGTGTCTTGGAAATTTCTGCTTATCTCCAAAGAGCAATTCTAGTGCTGCACCTGTATATCACCAGTCTGGCAAGGATTCTGTGTTTAGAACAATCACCAAATGGGTTTACTGTCATAATTCTTTGAAACAGAGAGAGAAAACAGGGATGATGACAAGCCAAGTTCTGCTTCCAGTTGTATGAGCTC
>JAWWLV010000035.1:13397578-13409904 GCA_035041135.1 Platyrinchus mystaceus
CTGTCATAATTCTTTGAAACAGAGAGAGAAAACAGGGATGATGACAAGCCAAGTTCTGCTTCCAGTTGTATGAGCTCATTTCAATTCACTGCACTACAGCAGAAAACAGGTACAGAAAAAACCTCTTGGCTCCTGAACAGGGAGAGATTTTGAAGGCTGAGATGTTTGCAGATGGCCCAGAATTGAGTTGTTCAAGTGGAGCTCGGTGGTTCTGGGCAGCCAGGTCAGTGTAGTCACAGTTCCACCAGGACAGACCCACAGCAGTGGCTCTGCCTCCTCGAGTCCTGCACAGCTGCTGTGTGAGCCCAGCCAAAACCAGGCATAATTTGGATCCAGTGAAAGAGTAGCTTGAGGAAGAGGAGAAAAGCAAAGCTGAGATGCAGTGCCTGGTCTCTAAACTCAGTGCTGAATTCACAATCTGGAGGAGTAAATACAGGACTGATGCCACTGAAAGAACCAAAGAGCTGGAGGGAACCAAGTGAACCCTCAGCTTTCAGGGAGTTTGGGACTTAGGGAAGTCTCATTATTTAGTTTGGCTGCTGAGTCACAGCTTATGGATGTGATCTGTTAGGATACAATTTGGTAAGAGAGAGAGAAAGCAAAGGGCTCCAGCCAAGAGAAAGAAAATAATACTTGCAATAACAAACAGAGACTATTGAGACCTAACACTTGTACACTGACAACAGAAAACAAACCCTTCTGATAAAGGCTTGAATTTGTGTAATCTTTCTTTATTTCAACAGGACTTTACTCTTCCAGCAGCCCTACAAAAGCCACCAGGATTTCCTAAGGATAAAGCACTACAGTTTGGATTTTTTTTTAACAGTCTGTTTTCAGAGGCTGCTGCCAGGATTCCACCTTTTCTCTGGTAAGAGTGATGGGGCTCTAGGAGATGAGGGATGCTAATTCTACCACCCCTCCCTCCATGAGCAACTCCCCAGGATATTTCTGCCCTCCTTCCCTCAGGACAAAGTTGGTTGTGAGGCTCCAGAAGCAGAGACAGCAGAATTAGTCCAAGTCTGGATTGCCAACATGGGGAAAACTGAGCAGAGGCCTCAGAGCACAGTGATGAACCTCACTGTTGACCTTGAGAGAAAAGAAACCCAGCTATCCAAGAGTTCATCCAGCACAAGCCAGACCACCAAGATCTCAGATGTGGCTCTGGAGGCCTTGGGAGTCTTTCTGTCAACTCAGGTCGGCTTTGGACCGGCCTCTTATTTCTTAATATTTTAAGATGTCTCTATTAAACGTCAAGTAATCTGTATGGCCATGAGAAGCAAGGCTAAGATTTACCACATCAAGAGCAAACCCAGATGAGAGCCACAGCTAATTCCTGGGAGCACACAGCATGCTTCTCATAAGCTCATTAGCTGACTTTCAGAAACAAGAGTACAGCTAAAGCAAAAGCCCTCCTTTACTGCAAGGCAAGGTATTCATCTCCTTTTAAAGGATAATGATATCCTGCTTTGAACTTTTCAGTGTTGCAGGACTGGTGGGTTGGCCACTGCTTATTAACTACCACACTCAAAGCAGATCTAAACAACACACAGTTTAAACACCACCGACAAACGCTCCTTCATTAAATTAGTATTTCTACTCCTGCTAGTGTTAGTGTAAGAGCATGAATAGTAGTGCAACTGTGGGACATTTGAATAAAAATGTTACTTAAAATAGGCACAAAGGCTGCTCCAAATCCACTGAAGTCCTTGGGTACCTGCCAATGACTGCAGTTGGCTTTAGAACAGATCCCAAGAGCCGAAAATCCCACATACAGCACTACATTACTAGGCTGAAAAAAATCTGTTTCACCATCCCTTTCTTTAATGAAGCAGCTCTTTATTCTATGGTTCCTGTGGTGTGCTTGTCACCATGGTATCTGAATGCATGTGTGGATCATAAGGATATGTAGAACATTTGTGATTAAAAGCTCCTAGGAAAGAAAAATGTACCTTTATTCTTTCCCTTCATGACAAGCAGTTAGACACAGTCTAAAATAGTCTCGAATAACATCTTGTTTGTAACTGAAGCTGCTTTGAAATAGGAAGAGTCACACTGATCAACCCAGGCAATTACCAACAGCACATCTGCACAAGGAACATCTGAAGTGGAAAACATTTGCTCCACAGCAGCATCATTATAACCACAGGAGCAAGGAAGACTATCACACTGCTGGGAACTGGGTGATCTTGTTAAATTCCTAATGGTGAGGAGAGAAAGCCTCGTAAACATTTTAATCACCCATTCAGGGGGACCAAGAGGAACTCTGCCAGTCATTAGAGTGGCTGCCAATTGAACTGTGACCGGCTGGCACGACAGGGAGAGAAGTGAAGTGTGAAGAAAACTTGTGTCCAGTGAATGCTTGGCTTTCTTTTTCCAGGCCAATGCTGCTTGTGCTGCTCTGGACGAGAAGCACAGAGCCTTTGGTGAGATGCCTGCAGAATGGCAACAAAAAGTGCACAGAGGTGAATTCCCAGAAGGAATGCACACAGCCGAAAAGTCTGAGCTTAAGGCTGCCTGTGAAGAGTCCTTGGAAAGTATGAGGGAGAAGAATAAGGCCCTTCAGGTTAAGTATTGGTCTGATGATAAAAAATTCTGCACATCATAAGCCCCTTGATTCCTAGTGAATGATCTCTCTGGTGTTTTCCAGCATCAATTCCACCTCCCTTATTTCTTGCAGTGTTTTCAGTTTCTGGCAACGTTCATTTGGTAAGAGAGAGGCTGCAGTGCCAGTTCTGGCTACCAGAACCCTCTGATTCTGAGCAATTCACTTGGGGGGGGGCTATTAACAACAGCCAGCTTTACCCTGGGAAGAGGACATTCCCTTTAACCTCAGTGGAGAGGATCCAGCATCTCCAGCATTCAGTTCAGAGCAAGTCAGTCAAACTCCTCCCAGTCCCCCTCTCTGCATCCCTTCTCCCCACTGCCTGTACAGGGAGACCAACTTCCTTGGCTCCTTTTTTTTTCCCTTTTTTCTAAAAACCACTTCTGTAAATTACAAAAATTGATCTCTTCCAGGAGGCTGGAAGATGTAAATATTTAGAAGATGCTACAATCTGCTGTCCTTGTGGCCAAGAGGAAACAGTGCTGGACACTCTGAAACAGACCCAGTGTTTTCTGGGCTCTCACCCTTTGCTCCAGCCTCCATCAGCTGGCAGAGAGCCCCACTGTGATGTGGTGTCCTGTTCCCATTTTGTGAGAGCAACCATCTGAAAGGGGGAGAGGGGAAAGCTGGATAAAAACTGGGAGAAAATTCTCGTGATTTAATGGGCTTCACTCTTCCACCTCCCTGAGCACATGCAGCTAATGGGGCTCATTCTGAAATCCAGGATAATATTCAGCAATGAAAGAAAAGGGCAGCTGATAAAAATGACTGAAGCCATTCCATGATATTTCCAGTCAAAGGACCTGTCTGGTGCACTTGGTTCATAGTCCTGAAATAAACCTTTCACATGAAATATCCGTTTTCTTCCCTAAAGGAAATGAAGGATCTAATCAATCAGCTGGGGGAGGGAGGGAGGGAGGGAAGAGCATTCAGGAAAAGGTGAGGCTGGAGATTGAGAAGGATGAACTGCAGGTGGCACTGGAGGAAGCAGAGTCTTCACAGGAGGTACCAACGCTGCAGATGCAAGAAGTGCCTTCCAGCCCAGTGTCTGCTGCCCACATTCCAACAGATGGATTTTTCACGTACAACTGGAGGGATCTGGTACATATAATTATGTATAACATAATTACATTATGTACATAATAAGGCTGCAGCATGGAGGTTTGAAGTTAGACATTAGGAAAGTTTTAAAACCATTAAGGGGAATTACTCCTTGGACCAGATTGTCTGGGGGCTGCAGATTCTCCCTTCCTGCAAGTTAAGTGCAGTCTGGTCACACATCGTCAAGTGGGTCTGGTTTTTAGCAGGAGATGATCCAGGTTTCAGGCAGCACATTTTTAAGATGACCTCTTGAAAGCTCTCCAGCTCTGCTTTAAAAGAAGGTATTCATGAATGGCTTGGTGTGAAATGCTGGTATCTCAGTTTTAACAGGTTTGAAAAGTTACCATATTTTTATTACTTGGTGGGCAATAATTTGATACAAGGGCTGGATCAGACTCAAGATAACAGACTGCTGCACCATATGCTTCAGTGGACTCCACAGAAATAATCACCAGCATGCAACTGAGTCTCTGCAGGCGAGTCTGGGGACTGAAGGGAAGGGGAATGCTGAAGCTCTTCAGCTGAAGATGATGGACACTGACCTGACCAGAATGGAAATGGATCGTGCCAGCAGGAACAACGGTGAGCTTGTCATGTCCAGGTAAACTGGAGAGGGTGGAAGCAGGTCCTGGATGGAAAAGCACACCAGTTCTGTTTTATACTTAGGCAACAAAGCAGTAGATAATGTACTCTTGTTTAGACAGACATCTTGAACACACTGAGAATTTATATTCGAAAGCCCCAGTTCTCCCACTCATACCAATTTCAATCTGCACTGGTTCCAAGAAACCTTATACAAGAGAAGCATTATTATCAGCTTTTGATAAACTACAAACCTAAGGAATTATTTATATGTAATTAAACCAAAAAAGATCCGTATTCAAGAGAAGTTGTGATTGCTGTTTGAACAGGATTAGACAAGAAATGGAATAGAAACTAACAGATATAAAACTAAGGAAATTCCTTCAGCTCTTCATTGCTAAAATAAAATGAAGTAAGTTAGTAAAAGGCTGTCTCTTTGTTGGAATAAATACAACTGCTGCCAAAAATCCCATTTTAGTAACTTAAAGACTAACAAGAACGATTCCTTCTCTCTATACACGTGTACATACATATACACACACTCAAACCTAACTTGTCCTCAGTTACATCAGCCTCTAAAAGCCAGTGTGGCTGCAAGGACAGGCAAACACCACACTGAGACCCAGAGCTGGGGTTTTCCTGGGGTTTGGATTTGAGCTTTGCTTTTTTTTTAAAAAAAATAATCTGGCATCACCTTAAAGAACAGCTTTGCAGAGAGACCTCCTACAACTTCCAGCTTCCTCTCCCTTTATTATTGACATTAATCTTTCATCTGCTCTCAGGACCTTCGGATCCAAAGGGATGGGGATGTTTACCAGCACGAGGAGCTGCAGGAGCAGCAAGTGCTGCCTCTGCCCACCTCAGAGAGAGCTGGAAGATGTGCAAACTGACCTGGAGGGCAGCAAGCACTTGGGAAAACTCTGGAAGCAGGCAGAGGTCATGGAGAAGGCCTGGTGAAGTCAGAGTCCTTGCACAGAGAAAGCAGAAATATTTATGCAACAGCAACCTGAGAGCTTCTGTGTGTGTGGTTTAACACTGAATCTTAACTGTGGGTAAGCACTGCAGCATTAGGCCAATCATGGATAAATTAACAGTGGTCTATAAAGCAGGTCTGATACCTCTATGGAAAATGAAGAGCTCAGTCTTTAGAGATACTACACTGACAGCAGGATTTTTTTAAAAAGCACCATCTTGGCCCAGCTTTGCTCCTAAGCAAGGCTTATGAAAAGACTTTTTGCAGATTTGGTGGAAGAGTTAAGACACTGCTGAGGAAAAACCCACCACAAAATGGACAGAGTAAAATTCTGCCTCCACTGAAACTCGGGTTTTATTAGTTGTTTCCATGGTGCTCAGATTTCTTCCATAGTCTGTAGCCCACAGTGAGATCCATTTCAGTGAAATGTTCAGCCTCCTTGCATTCCAGATTGCAGCATGAAATAACATACCTGCCACTTCATTTTGTGCACAGATTTATGAAGCTACTTTAACATTCACCATTACACTCTGCAGTGCTTTTCCATAAAGACCACCCATGATAACATTTCCAAGGAGAAGAGTGTAACTTCTGGAAGGGACTGATAAATCCAAGAAGCATCTCTCAGCTGCAATTATGGGACATTGGTTATAAAAACTGAGTCGTAAAATGTGGCTTTTATTCCAACAGGATAAAAAATACAACCAAGACGTTCCTTTCCAATTGACTGATAATAAAAGGATACACTTCAAGCAGGTGAACTGCTATCTCCATGCTAAATTGGGAGTTTAAAGCTAATTTGTTATATAAAACCCACATAGCACTGAGCCTGTGCAGCATTCTGAAACACAATGGCACATTTACACGATGTTGTTCTGCTTGTGTTACTAGAATGCAATTTTTCTATTAAAGCCTTTGTAGTTCTCCTTCCACAGAGTGGTTTTTTTTCATTATTATTATTTTTACAGCAGCAACAACAACAGTCCTCCAATGATTCATATCAGTAAACACTAAGCACTAAATGAGCTGTTGGGCTCCTATTTTCCATGAGATAAAAAGACCCATCCCTATCATAAAGTGTGGAGCAGAGATTATGTTTGTTGAGGATTCAATCAAATACAGCTTCAGTGGGGTCTAAAGGCAGCTGCTGCTACTGCAGCAGAGCTTTGAAATAAATAATATTGGTGCACAAACTCAAATCCACACAGAAATTCAGAAAAAAACCCAGACTCAGACTCAAGGTCTTCATAAACAACAGGGTCTGTTTCTGCCTCAGAGGTGTATCATTATTTCAACTCTCACTTAGCCTGTGAGTAAACACACAGGCCTTAATGCTCTGTAATGCAGATCCAGGGGGGATGAATCCCATTTGGCCTAACAGTGCACAGTTTTATGGAGGAAAAACAAACTCCACAGCAAACTGATGCACAAATCATCTCCTTGAGAGCCGAATGGAAGAGAGGAGCAGATAAGATGTTCTGGGTCTCTAAGACTGATTTCTGCCCTCTAAAATCAGATTGTTGACTATTAAATGAAAGCTGGGGCCTGACCTTCAACACTGTACTAATGAGCACAAGGAAACCATCAGTGAGCACTGAGCAGCTGATGAGAGAGCAAAGCAAGCTGTGGCTGAGGCAAGTCACCTCCCCACCTTTCTGCCCTTTATGCTGGCAGCTGGAAACCTTAAGGTATATATTCCATTATTTCTCTCCAGTGCTGATTTGAAAGCACAGTGTTAATAACAGATGTCAGCACTTGCTTTTTTGTGATCCTGAAAAGCAGGATGCACGTTAGCTCACTGATTGCAGCCTGGCAGAAATTAATCCACAAAAGAAGAAATTCACTTTCACTCTGCCTCCCTGGTAATCTGCATCACAGATGGCACCCTGAGGAATTCCTCCATTTCCTCTCGATTTGTCCTTTCTTTCCCTTATTACACAACTCCACTCCTCACACCTATCAGCCCTCCAACAAAGAGTAGGCTGGGTTCCCTCTCCAGCTAGTCAATGGCATTCAGAATTGGCACAGAGGGGAGAGAAGCTGCCAGCACTGAGCAGATTGCTCCTTTGGCACTGTGCTGACAACTGGCACTTCCGAAATATCACAGCGAGCTGTGGGTTCAGTGCACAGCATCTCCTCCCAGACTGAGCCTGAGCCTTCTGCCACCTTTGTGCTTTCTGTTACTGTGTGTTCAGACAATGTCTTCACCCTCCACCTACACCTCAGCCACCTTCTTTCCACTGAAGGGCAGAAATAAAAGCCTGAAGCGTCCTTGGAACCAAAACTATTGACTTAATAACATGTGATTAACTCGGTAACACCCTTGATTAGTCCAAAAAAAACGAGCATCCCACCACCTGGTTTATGGTCCAACCTAGAGTTGTCCAAATCAGCTGGGCTTATTCCCATTGATTTCAGTGAACTCTGGATCCATTCTTCAGAAAGGCAGCTTATGATACACAGAAAAAATTAAAAGATATGGCAAAATTCCCCAGAAGGTGACACACAGATTTCGAATCTACATATGCAGCTTTCCACGAGCTGTATAAATAGCTGTGCTCCCAATCTGTTTCATACCTTCCTCACAGCCTTCCTGTGTGGCAAAAGATCTGTGTCAGGAGCGGGATCATTAGGTGCACCTGGAAAAAAATTCAGAACCACTATTAAATTGCAATAAGAGACCTGTAAGTCAAGATGGAATAGGCTGAGCAGTTAACCCTGAAAGGAGGGAGGGGGGAAACCCCACCATTATGAAACTCCAGGGTAAGAAAAACATGTAAAAATATATTAGAAAGATTATTCCAACAGAGCAGCTATGAAACTCTTTCCTGCACTTGAGCTTTCACATTCAGCACAGATACCTGAAAAGGAACCTTTTCATTTAACAACAAACATATTCCAAAGGGAATGCTGTAATTCAAGGAAACCCAGACTAGGCAGAAAAGCTGCATGTAGGACACTCTGAACCCACTGGAGCACAAGGGAACTTCAGCACTTTGCACCCCGTGCAGAACTCATCCATCAGGATCTTTATGGTGCCTGAGCAGAGCAGTAACAAGCCACTGGTATCAGCAGCTGACCTCCACCCACAAAGGAGAATTTGCCAATGTACTGTCAGCAGCAGCACGATTTGCCTTCTATTTTTCAGCTGCAGCTAAACTCTCGAGCATGAGAAGCTTCAAAATCTTGGGGTAGATACCACCTTCCTATTTTTGACCCTCATAATGGGCACATCAATTATCCTCCTGCTCCTCTTCAGTTGAAGGAACTGGAAAAAAGGGGTCAGACCCCAAACAGAAACACCATGTGGAGCCCAAAAATTCTGCACAAGAACAAGAGGTCTTATTCTTGCAACCTCCAACCAGTGCATGCAGGAGCAACTGGGTAAGTTGCAGAACTGTAAATGAGGAGGCTGTGGGTATTCCCTGCCCTAGCTCAGTGTTTCATCACTTGGGAGTTGGATTCAATGATTCTTATGGGTCCCTTCCAACTTGAGGTGTTTGTTCTGTGATCACACAATGGCACCTTGGGCACACCAGGGGCATTTTGCCTCTCCAAAAAAACCATACTGCAGGAAGCACACATTCAGTTTACACTGATGGCTTCTCCAGACATGTAGGCTTGGATGCAGCTTTAAAGACAGTCACCTGGAAGTGGGCATCATTCTTTAAAAAGGATTCTTCTCCTCTGCCTTCTTTGCAGCCACTTCCTGCCCTCAAACACAGTCTCTAACATGTGCACAGACACAAAGTTATAAAATACCTTTTAACCACCATCCTTCAGGGTCATCCAAGGGCCTCAATCCTCTTCCTGTGTGTCATTGCATCAGGAACAGGCAGCAAAGCTGGAGCTCACATGTTTGGATCCACCTGCCATGAATTTATTGGAGCAGAAAAGGGTGTGGGATGGAGATGAGGAAAGCACAGGTGTGTTCTCAACACCAACTCACTCATGCAGTTCCCTGCAAAAGGGAACAGAGATAACCCACAAGTCCCTGTAGGTACTTCTGGAACAGCTAATGGTCAGCACAGATGTGTTTTCACTAATGGTAAAACAGAAGGGGAAAAAGAGCAGCATCCTTCTGCTCCCAAAAGGCTAAATCCTTTCCCAAGGGCACCAAAACTCTTAGGAAAAAGCCCCCCTCATCCCAGCCCAGTTCCCCAAGACTTTCTGTACATCCAGCAGTCTAGCAGGGAAGACAGAGCAAAACTACACAAAGCACAAGTACCCAATTCCTACACCTTCTCCTTCCTCCAGGGTAAAGAGGAGGGGTAGCCCCTCAATGCTTCTAAAGTGATTTATTCCCACAGAAAGATGTTGGATGGGCATGTGCCTAAATACTCCAGCATTTCTACCTTCTTTCCTAACAAGCTTTTGAAAGGTAAAGAAGATACTAAGGCAACATCACTCCAGTGTCCTCCTTTCTTCCAGGGTACCATGTATGTTGCCAAGAGCTGCCCATTGAAACATTGCTATAGTACAGATTGAAAACCAGGTTTGAGGTATCAAACATGTGAAGAAGATTAGAAGACAGAAGAAGTGTGAAATGATCTGCAGATAAAAGAATTACCTGTGTGTCAGACCCCAAAGCTTGCAAATAATACCTTGCTAGTGTATCTGGAATGGTGGAAGACATCCAACAGTGTTTGAAGGACCTGTGCTAACACAGATTCAGGATTTTTCAAGTCAAGGATAGAAGGTGTGACCTGGGCTGTCTCCTGCAAATAATTCCTCTCATCAACAGCCTTTACTAATAGTCTTATTAAAGCTTATTGTACAGGGAAAACCAAATTTGTTCACAGTGAGAAAGCAGAACATCGTGCTCAGGGCTGAAGCTCCATATGAAGATGTGAGACATTACAGGGTGCTGCAACAGGAGGGGAGAGAGCCCAGAAAGAGCGAATTCAAACGAGCTGGGAGGCAGAAGCAGCTCCTGTGGCTGCTTACATTTGTTCCCTCTCCCTTTTAAACATTAGCATGATATGACACTGTGCTAAAAACTGCTGTATTTTCACACACTGGGACTAACAAGGCACATCCAGAATGCCTCTCAAAGCAAGACTTTTCATCAGCAATTACCTATATGTGTATCTCATTACCTGCTTCCAAAAGACCTCTTTTTTGACTGGCTGTTACTCTTTTGCTGCACGAGGGCATCCCAGGTCAAATCTTTTCCATATATACCTTAAGGTCACATTGCATCCAAATCACTTTCACTAAGATCAGTGCAGCCTTGCTTCCCAGGCTTTAATCTCAAAAACATCAACATCCTTCCCGGATTAAGCACAGAGTAATCGAATCAGCTCTGCAGCAGGAGCAATGGTGGAAAGTTCTTTGGAAAGGCTCCACTGGATACAGGGTCTTAGCTGTTAATGCTTCAGAGCCCTGCAGAGTTCCTCGTTTAGATACTTTCCCTCCATCTGGTGAAAACCATTTTGTAAACATAGAAAACCGTCCTTAAAACGCGATTCCGTTCCCGTTACGTAATTTTCCTCGGCCCACTTGCGTGTCTTTAATCCGTGCAGCTGAGCTGGTTTTGCTGCTAAGCCAATCAGGGCTGCAATGATTACACATCTCACACTCACAGGACAGCAGTGCCAGGGGCAGAGACCCCCCCACCTCGCCTCCTTCCCAAATACAAGACCTCATATTGCACTTCTGCCATTCTGACAAATAGTTCAGATCCGCTCTTAAAAACCTGTAGGAGCAGCCCTACGTCCTGTCAGGTCAGATCCTCACACAGGCCTTGACTACTTCAAAGGAATCACTGAGGATTTTTTTCCCCTCTAGCCCAGATCTGCCTCGCTGTTATCTCAGCTTATGACTTTTCGCCCTACCCCTGTAGACATAAGAGGACAAATCGTTCCTTTCCTCAGAGCTGCAGCTTTTTATCTATTTGAAGACCGTGCACATCCTCCCTCAGTCCTCTGTCCCCTCAACAGGCTCAGCAGAAGTCATGTGTTCAAAGACTCTGATCATTACTGACACCTTTTTCTCCAATTTATCCCTGTTTCTCTGGTGCACAGCCCAGGACTGGCCTTACCCTTCCAACGCAGCTCAGCAGAGCAGGATTCCTGTGTTTATCACTTGTATTTTCTTACCTACATGGACCTGCATGGTGTTTGCCTCTTCTGCAACAAGGTATTTTGGATTCCTGTTCAGCTTTTGACCCATGGCCCCTCCATCCCTTCCTGAAGCACAGCCAGCTGCCCTATTCCCAGTCTACCTCTAGAGCTGGTGGTGTTGAAATGCACCTGCTGCTGAACCACATCCTATTTTTCTCATAGAGCTCCTATTTTGAATACTGGCTCTACTACCGTGTTTATTCTGAACTTGATCTCATCTTCAAATGCAGTAATTGCATTATTTCATCACGGATGAGTAATGTACAGGTACAAGCACTGATATCAAGTACTTTTTCCCTCAACCTGTTTTGCAACTCCTTCAGAGTGGTATCATCTAGACTTGTTTCCCAGTTTATTATTAGAGTATCTTGCAAGCCAGCGTCAGAAGCTCTACTAAAAATCAAGATATATGACATACACTGCTTCACCCTTATCTGCAATCCTTGTTATGCTGCCAGAAGAGGAAATTAGATTGGCTCAATTCATTCACGACAAAGCCATACTGGCCAGCATTCACCTTCCTTTTTTGCCTTTGAGATGCTTATAAATTGTTTATTTTCTCTCAGACTCAAAATTAAACCCACTACTCTATTGCTTCTCAGTATATCTGGGAGTCACTTATCTCTCCCCATTCCCCCGGATTTTTTTTGTTGTTGATGTATTTGAGCTCACAAAATCTCACAGGCGATGGAGTTTGAAGGAACCAAAAAACGAGACCCCAAAGAGGAGGCAGTTCCTCAAGGGGGTTAAGAGCAGGGAAAAAGTGTTGCTAATGAAATTCTTTTGATATTCCAGCCCTGAACCACAGAATCCTGGAATGGTTTGTGTTGGAATGGACCTTAGAGACCATCCAGCACCAAGCCCCAGCCATGGGCAGGGACACCTCCCACTAGCCCAGGTTGCTCCAAGCCCTGTCCAACCTGGCCTTGGACACTTCCAGGGA
>JAWWLV010000035.1:13410801-13425466 GCA_035041135.1 Platyrinchus mystaceus
CACATCGGAACGGGCAGCGAGGGGGGGGGGGGGGTGGTGGCGGGGCCATCACCGGGCGACGACGCGGTTTAAGGGAGCGCGGCGGTGATGGTCAGCGCGCGGCGACGGTCGGACTTTACGATTTAAAAAAAAAAACAATAATAAAAAAAAATAAAATATCTCTCCCAGCCCGGACGATTCCGCGATCTCTCTCCCGACTCTGCCGCCCCTCCCTGAGGGGCCGCGCAGGCGCCGCCCCGCCCTGTGTGTGTGTGTGTGAGGGGCGGGGGCGGCGCGTGCGCGCTGCGCGTTTCCTGCCGCCCGTGTCAGAGCCGGGCCCCCCTCGGCCTCTCCCGCCGCCGGAGCGGAGTCGCGTTGACTGCCCAGAGTCCGCGAGTCCCGCTCCGCTCCGCCCCAGGTGAGCCCCTGCCCCGCCAGGGACGGCCGGGCGGGAGCCGGAGAGCCCGCCGGGATGAGGGGAATGGCAGGGGGTGAGGTGTCTGAAGGGGGGGGGGGGGAGCGCGGCGGGGAGGCGCCGCAGCATCGCTGCCCTCCTGAGGGGCTGGGGACGCCCGTGCTGAGGGGGAGGCGGTGGGCGCTGCGCCCTGAGGGGCCGGGGAGAGGCAGCGCCGGCCGTGCTCTCTCATATCCCCCCGCCGTGCCCCTCATATCCCTCCCCGTGCCCCCCCCACCTCTGCCGTGCCTTCCCATAGCCCGCTCCGTGTGTCCCCCCATATCTCTCCCCGTGCCCCCCGTATCCTCCCCGTGCCCCCCTATATCTCTCCCCGTGCCCTCCCACGCTCCTGTCATGATCCCACATATCCCCCCCCCCCCCCCCCGTGCCCCCCTGTATTCCAGGCCGTGCCCCCCGTGCTGGCAGGGCCGCGGCCCCCGATCCATCTCCATCCCGGTGTCCTGTGTCAGGAGATGCTCTGGAGGAATCACCCCCTTGGGAAAGCTGCGCTGAGTGGCTTGGAAGGGAATGACAGTGAAAAGGGGGCTGTCCTTAATCGTAGGGGCTTTTGGATGTGGGTGCTGTGAGAATGGGCAGGGATTAAAAAGATCCCTTTCACTCTTTCTCTGTCACACTTACACCTTCCATCTCCACTTCCCAGTCCGCATCCTGGCTGGTTGCTTGTCCAGGGATGGCCTTGGACCACATGTTTCTCACCCCATGGAGAAATGACAGCAGCTGAGCCCTGCATTTCCCAGCCTTGATCCTTTCAGTTCTTACACTGAAAGAACTCCTACTGTACAAAGGTGCAAGATTCCCCCTTTTTTTTTAAAAAAACCAAACCATTGAAACTCAAGGCCAGTTACTTTGTATTTGGGGAAAAAGCTGAGGGAGAGCTGCATTAAATACCTGACTAACAAAGCCATCATAACATTGTCTTACCTGTGTGAGATTCTGAGGTTGGCTGACAGGAAGGCATTGAGGTTATTAATTTATCATAGGGCCAGTGGGATTTTTCTCAGCTGAAATATGAGTTTGATTTTTGTCTGTGTATTGGTAAGGAATAAATACAACTGGAAAACTTCAATAAGATTTATCTCCCCTAAGGAAATAGCACTGCACCTATCAGGGGACAGAAATAGCAGTGCTTTTTGAGGTTATCATCACTGTTGGGTTTTATGGGTTTGTTACCAAACCAAAATGCAAAGGAGCAACTTGTACCAAGTCATGGAGCTCAGGAAACTCAGTCAGTGGGAAGGGATGGATCAGACAGGTTTGGGCCTGTTTTGGGAACAGCTAAGTAAAAATATCTGAACTAGAAGTTAGGATGGGACCATATTTTATATGCAGTGCTAATCTGTGGGGAAAAAAAATACTAGGGTTGTATTAGAAAGTGTTTCAAAATAGCTGCATTCCTTGGGGAGGGGAGGTTGGATATTTTTACATTTTATTTCGGAAAGAGTAGCAAAGGCTGAGCATTCCTTGTTGGTGGAACAGCTCTTGAACTTTTCCTGTATATGGAAATGTGCTGCTACCGAATGCTGGCATGAGCTAAAGCAAGATCCTGGAAAAAGCACTTTGCAGTTGTGTTTTGCTTATATTCACATGTGGAATCTCAAATGATGGATGTCCAGGATCAGAGGTAACTCAGATTATGTCAACATTTTCACATTAACAAAAAAAAAAAATTATTCTGCTTAGGACTGCAAATATTTAATAACTTCATTGGGTTTGTAGAATATGGTTGTTAAAAGGACCATGAAACTCATGCTGGTTAAAATTGTGACCTGGACTTAAAGCTTGTATGGTTAAGCTATATTTGAAGTACATGTGAAATGCAACCATCACTTGTATTTCTTTAGAACAACAGTGCTTGATTTCCTAAATCAAATAAAATTAAATAAGATAAAAAGTCTCTCCAGTTATTCCTAAAAAAAAAAAAAAATAGAATGAAATAAAATAAAATGTCTCTCCAGTTTCTTGCATTGGTGAAACACAGTCTCACCTCTGCTCCCTGATTTGGCACTTCCAGGATATTTGTTGAATTTGGTGGTGTGGTAGTAATTGTTAAAGCTCTGTAAGAATTTACTCATCCCTCTTTCACTCCTGAGTTTCTGTTGGATTGCCTTCATTTCCTGTTTGCTTCCAAATTCCTACCTTGTCCTGAAGTCTCCACCCTCTGCTAACATGGCCTTACTTGGGTATGTTGTAATTTCAGGCTGTAGTGGGTGTGGATGTCTTGGAATGACATCACGGAGATGGTTCTTTTCCAATGTATATGTGGGGGTAAAACCCATTTGATCCATCAGCCAGTGATAAACTGCTATGAAAATTAGTGGAATATATGGAAGGAATTGACAAATCCAGGTTGGATGTATTGGACTGTGCACATTATTGCTATTATTATTATAAGTGACCTTGTGTTTTTATTATATTATCTTCCACCCATTTATGCTGCCTGTGCTTAATACAGGACACAGAATACAATTTTTTAGATATTAAAATATTATAAATATTTTAAAGAACTTTGTATTTCCGGGCGGATGTGCATTCAATTGCAGATGATCAGCACTGATTCTTGTAACAGCCATAAATTGAAGAAAAACTAGATATTTAGCCTTGTTTTAAACAAAATGCTCACAAACTACAATGATTCAACTTGTTCTTTTAGTGTTTGAGTCCCATGGGGGCAAAAGCCTGACTATCAAACAGTTTAGTGCTAGAATTAATTTGAAGAAATTACTAATTACTTAATTACTAATCTTAATAATTTTTCCCTAGGATACATATAAATGGTTTTATCAAATAATACATCAGCAGATCACAGTTACACATCAGTTTAACCTCCTGAAAGAAGATTTTGTTGTGGTGCTGCCTGTGAGCCTGGGTACACATCAGGGTTTTTAATCAGTTTACTGAGCTGTGTCCTAGATATTTATTTTTTTTTAAATTATTCTATTTCCATAGTAAAATTAGGAGGTTTATTAGATTTCTTGAGAACCTGCTCCCTTGTCTGTGAGGATACACTCAGAAGTAAGTGTCTGTTGCTCTTAGGGCAATTGCAATTAGCTAAAGTAAGCAGGGCAATTAATATTCATTGTCCTACTAAAGCTATCAGGGTGTGTGACACAGGCAGCTCTTGAGTAAATTAATGTATTTATGGAGTAAGTTGTGATCTCCTGCAAGGAAATTGCACTGAAAGATCCTCAGTAAATGTTGAAGTTGATCTTTGTTTTAATAATTCTCTCATTTTGAAGCGTTTTGTTTTCCATTTTGCACCTTTCAGCTCTTTCACTTTTTACAACATAGGAACCCCTTGACCTCGGAATGTCTCTGCATCAGTTTCTGCTGGAGCCGATCACCTGCCATGCCTGGAACAGAGACCGCACTCGTGAGTGACACCTTCACTTTCAGCCTTCATTTATTTGTTTTTTCAATTGCTACTCCCTCTTGGCTGCCAGTGTGGGCTCTTGCAGTGTTCTGGGTCATGTTTAGGGGAGGTGTGATCAGATACACAGTTTTACATGTTAATTGTTCCATTTACGATCCTAAAAGGACTCGTCCCCCAAAGCTGAGTTTTCCTAAACTCATGGCTGGAGCTCTGGTGTGGGAGCAAATCGAGTCTCCCTGGTGTTCCAGAAAGCTTTGCCTCCTGCTCGGCATCTCATGAGATTGACCTGACCCTCTATTTCCATATCCCAAACCAGCCCTTTCTTTTAACAGTTCAGTTTTCTACTATAATGTGAACTTTTATGTTCCAAATGCGTTGTCTTTCTGTGCAGAATATTCATGACCGTGGTATGTGTACCAATATCTTTCCCACTGACAGAGGGCAGGGATAGATGGGATATTGGGAAGAAATCCTTCCCTGAGAGGGTGGGGAGGCCCTGGCACAGGTTGCCCAGAGAAGCTGTGGCTGCCCCTGGATCCCTGGAAGTGTCCAAGGGCAGCTTGGATGGGGCTTGGAGCAACCTGGGCAAGTGGCAGGTGTCCCTGCTCATGGCAGGGGGTGGAACTGGATGATCCTTAAGGTCCCTTCCAACACAAACCATTCCAGGATTCTGTGATTCTATGTCCATAATTATATGAGATTTTCCAGGGATATTGGCCCTTTGTTTACAAAGCCCATGTAACACCCTCACATTTGAGAACGGAGGGTTTAGGTGGGGAAGCCTTTTCAGATAAAGCATTTGTAATTGAGGAGCCTTCAGTACTGTTGGACTGTTTTGTTTCTCCTTTCCAGAGATTGCCATTAGCCCCAATAACCATGAGGTCCACATCTACAAGAAGAGTGGGAACCAGTGGGTAAAGGCTCACGAGCTGAAGGAACACAATGGACACATCACAGGTGAGGCTGTGCTGAGCCAGCCATGGAGTTTTCCCACCCCCCTGTTTTTTTCCCCAGCTGAGGCTGAACAGGAAATCTGCAAGTGTTGAGTAAACAGATCTTTTTATAGGTTGGCATTCCCACTTACAGAAAGCCTTGCAGCATTTTTCTGGGCTGCATGCAATGGATGTTAGGAAGAAAAGCCCTATCTCATTTCCAGACATTTCAGTGGAGTAACTGAGCCTTTTTTGCTTGTCTATTGCTTATTTTTCATCCATCATGACATAATGAGAACACATTTTCAGTGTACTGCAGTAATCTGGTTGTGTCACAGTGATGCATGCTGCTCCCTTTCAAGTGCTAGTACTAAAATTTCATCAAGTATACAGCTGTAACAGTGGTTTATGGTTCCCAACAGCAATAAATACCCTTTTTTAGGGATTGTATAAACATTTGGAGTGGTCAATCCTGGACTTATGACAGACCATCAGTGAGCACATTTATACTGCAGGCCCAGAGTATCTGTAGATCCACAATGAAAATTAAGAGGAGCTACCACGATGAGTCACAAGGTGTTATTTTAAAAAATGTGATTATCCTGTGGCAGTCTTTTATATTACTGGGGTTTTTTTCCATGGTGATACTTACATAAAGGCTTTATTCTCTAAGGAAATTAAAATAATTAATACAAGCACTTGCCCAAAGCAGCAATATCCTTTTTTCTGTTCTCAGCTCACTAATGGGCAGCAGTATCTGCCCAACAGCATTTTTCAGGAATTTTATTCAATTTTTTCCAATTCTTGCTGTCCAAGAGCACAACTGTCTGTGCTGCTTTGTGAAGTCACTTGGGCTGAATTTACAAACAACATGCTGTTCCCCAAAGACATTTCTCTCCATTTCACTTGTTCCTGTTGATGTTAGAAGGCAAATATTCATGACTTGGGAAAAGAGCTCTCCCTGCCTAGTGTATACCTTTGGAATCCTAAATGCTGGGGTGGTTGGAAAGAGTGGAGTTAAGCTGTGGTTTCACACAGGAGATCAACTGATCAAACTGTCTGTAACCTCTGCCAGGAGTGAGTCAGCTGCTGCCACTCCAGCTCCTGCTCACCAGGGACAAGGTCCTTCTCTTGACTCAGGTTTGTGGGGAGCTGCCTCTGCTCACTTACAGGAAGAGCTTTAATTACTCTAATTGCTTAGTTCTCTGCTAAGCTAGAGAGCTGAACTTGCCATGGGTCAGAACAGCACCAGTGCTGGTGGAGGGGAGCTGGTGGGCAAGAGAAGTAAAGAGAGGCAGGATGGTCCCTCTTGGAGAAGCTGCGTTAGGACTCGTGTAACTGTGGTTCCAGACCACCAGCCTCTTCAAAATGGAACCTTTTAAGCATAAACCTATTTTGAAGCAGACAATATATGAATAATAGGGTAACATTAGTACAAATTCTTCTCAAAGCTTTTATCCCATTTTCAGTTTATGAGCTTGAGGGGATGTTTTTGATGCTGAATGTGGTAATGGAAAGCACTGACATATAATTTGTGGCAGGAGAGTTGAGGGTTGCACTCTGCATCTCAAGGAAGGTTGCTAGAGAAAAGATGAGAGATAATATTCCCTTAAGACCTTCCAGTTGAGAACACCCTTCATTGCCTAGGAGGGGAAAGAAGCAATGGCAGCTTTATCAAGGGCTTTGTTTTATTCCTTGAATTGTTATTTTTGCTTGGGTAAACCTTTCTTTGTCATGGCACAGATTAAATAGGCGTGGAAACAATATAAGGATTGTGTCAGTACATGAAGATTTATAACTTCTAACAAAAAACCCCAACCTGTTATCTAAACTTCAGATCATGGCTGCAGCCTGGCAGCAAGAGATGACTTTGTTAGAGGTTTTGCAGTTTTAGAGTTGCTGAGTTTCCAAGTCAGAGGTGTGGGGGGTGTTGAGGACGGGCCTTGGCCGGTCCGCAGAGCTCCACCTGTTGGCCAACCTCAGAGCGGGCTTAGCGGGAAATTCCCGGCGGGATCCGGGAATTCGGGGATCTGCAATTTCGGTGAAAGCTAGAGGGAGGAACAGGTATCCCTAACAGTTTAAAATGGCTCCTGGAGAATAAGTGAAAAAGGGGAATAACAGAACAGTAATAACTGTCTCAGCGGTCAGTTCACCAGGAGCTGTAGTGACAGCACAAGGAGTAACGGGTTCAAACTGAAAGAGGGGAAATTCAGGTTAGATATGTGGAAGAAATTCTTCCCTGTGAGGGTGGGGAGGCCCTGGCACAGGTTGCCCAGAGAAGCTCTGGCTGCCCCTGGATCCCTGGAAGTGTCCCAGGCCAGGTTGGACGGGGCTTGGAGCAACCTGGGCTAGTGGAAGGTGTCCCTGCCCATGGCAGGGGGTGGAACAAGATTAAGGTCCCTTTCCAACTAAACCATTCTGTGAGAGAAGCCTGTGAGGTGATCTCTGCTTTGCCTTCCTGTGAAGCAAACAGCATGAAGGGAGAGGTTCATTCCTGGGAGCTCTTTCCTTGCAGGCATCGACTGGGCTCCCAAGAGCGACCGCATCGTGACGTGCGGCGCTGACCGCAACGCCTACGTGTGGAGCCAGAAGGACGGCGTGTGGAAACCCACCCTGGTGATCCTGAGGATCAACCGCGCCGCCACCTTCGTCAAATGGTCACCCTTGGAGAACAAATTCGCTGTGGGAAGTGGAGCTCGACTCATATCCGTGTGTTACTTCGAATCCGAAAATGACTGGTGAGCTGCTTGATTTCTGTCTGTACCTGCAAGGTCAGCTCAGGGAAGCTGAAGCCTGGAGTTCAGCTGTGGTAACTAGGTCACTGTTTCACTAATTTCTGAGGTCTTCAGGGAACGCAGAGGGATGGACTCATCAGTTCTTTATTCTGATGTAGCACCTAAAGGCCTTTGACTTCACTTATTTTCAGGTGGTGCATGTTGGCATGGATCTGTTCTGGCTGACTGCCATAAGCATATGGGGGAGTGAGGTAAAATATGTTCATATAAATTTTATACATCTTTCTTTTTTTAATTATTTTAGGTGGGTGAGCAAACACATTAAAAAGCCCATTCGTTCCACTGTCCTTAGCCTGGACTGGCACCCCAACAATGTTCTGTTGGCTGCAGGATCCTGTGACTTCAAGTGCAGGTGAGAGGAACTAAAGCATCTGTGTGTAATTTGGGTTACTGGATCAAGTCAGCAGCACGAGCATCTTCATCAGGCATTTGCTATTAGAACAAAAGATGGCTCACTGCGTGCCCTGGTTGGTACCAAAATGAAACACCCAGCTGGAGAAACATTGGCTTTGGTGCTCCTGCCTGCTGACTTTGGACTGCCAGCAGGGATCTGCTGAGGGACACACTTCCAAAGGCCTTATCCCACCTTTTTCATCCCTGAGTCTTTGGTGCTCTCCCCTTTCCCTGTGCTGGCAGTAACATTCTCATAGCCCTGTGAGGAGAGCAGGGTCAAGGAACTGATCCACCTCCATGTGCAATAAAACAACACATTTTCTGAAAGAAAAAAAAAAAAAAAGGGCTGTTAAAACCAGATTGACATGAGAGATGGATGGGGCAGGATTTCAAACTGATGGTGAAATTCCAGCATGAGGGATTGGGGTCACTGCAGGGGAGCTGCATGGGGAGCTGTCTGCAGTGCCTGGCTTTAATTCACATTTACTTAATCACTTGTACCTTGGATGATAATGAAAGCTTCTTTTCTTAAATTCTTTATGTAATAGGGCAATTTTTAAGCCTCAAAGTGTGTACTAAAAATGACTAAGGAGGAGTGGGAAGGGGAGGTGGGACTGACTATTACATCCCTTATTTCAGAATGAAACCCTCACATCTAAACTCTCTCCTTTGATACTTTTTTATGTAAGGAACAATGTTAAATGGGAGCTGGGAAGGAGAGTTGTCTCCCTTCCCTGCCTTATCTCGTTTTTTATTAGATAAACTATATGTATTCACTTCCTTTCACAAAAAATACAGTGTGAGATGTACTCACTCATCTTCCAGAAGCAGCTGCTTTTCCCTTGTGGAAATTTTCTCATGTGTGTTCATAAAGGATCTTGGGACTTTGACATTAGGTCACTTGAAATAAATAATGTGTATGTATATATATTTATATTCCTTTGGACTTGAGCTTTTTCAAGTGCTTGTTATGGCATTGCATCCCTGGTTATCTCCTTTTTTCCCTGTTTGGTTGAAAGTTAGATTCACATAGTTTTTCTGGTCAGTGTGGGGTTTTTTCTTTTTTTAAATTATATTTTCTGGAAGAAAATTGTGTGGTTCAGTTGGTTTCCTAGGAACATCCTCTAGAAGACTTGCTCAGTCTTTTATTTCCCATCAGAATACTCGCTTTGTCCTGCACCTCATTTCTCTGAAAATGGGCTGTATTTTTTAAAAAAAAAGACCAAGTCTTGGTCTAAAACATTTGGGAAACTTTCTGCTCTTCCTTAACATTGTACTTTAGGATGATTCATCAAAAAATTTTGCTGGTTTTATCATAGAAATCTCCATACAGAAACATTAAAGAAAGGAAGAGTAGTAGAGATTGGTACTGGGTTTGTGTTTCTGTTTCTTCCCAAAATCATGAGAAACTGTTCTCGTGGGTAAACAGTGAGTACAGATCTCTAGAATTCCCCTTCTAGGGAATGTTCACTTCCATGTTAAAGATAATAAAGGTACCTGGCTCTGAAGTATTCACCTGTTCTGATGAAAATTATGGAATGGATCTGCCAGAGCCTCTGCCAACTAATAAGAGCCAACTGGGAGACATGTTGGGAAAAGATTGGAGGGCAGGAGGCTGCAGGTTGATGGAAATTCAGCAGAGTTTTTTGGTGGTTGGCCTAGATAGATGATCTCCCCTTACATTTATCTTTAAAAATATATATATAATATATGTAGCTAATAGAACTGCATAGGTGTGAATTTAATATTCTTGCTGGAACTATGTTGCTGTGGGAATAAAAGTCATTTCCCAGTGTTCTTTTCAAGGCTGGGGCCTTCAAGCTGATTTTTAAAGAGAGGGAGACTTTAGTGAGGGAAAAGACTTATTTTTATTTTAACTAACAGTTAAACTCGAGGTCTTTCACTACTTAGGAATGATTTTCCTGCCTTGTGTTGCTTTAAACATCTTGTCCTATTTCCATACATTAGGAGAACCATCCTTTTAGATGGCTCTATAAAATTAAGTTTTTTGAAGGATTATAATTAGATTATATTTAAACTGATAAAGCCAAATATAAATTCATACTTAATTCCCTGAAAATCTGTACCTAATATAGCTGCAGTTATGATGCCCTTATAATTCCAAATGAGCAGCTTTAGTGGAATAAGCTGAATGTAGGTACCTTTGGAAGTGCTTACCCCACACAAGTAAAACATTTAAAAAACAGGGAGGGGGAGGAGCTACATTTCCTTAAACTCACTATAAAATAATTCCTTTTTGGTGTGTGACTGCAACCATGAGTATTTGGTCAGAGATTTTCCTTTCTACTGAGTTTTCCCCTCTGGTAGTAGTGTGGTGTAGCTGCCTCGCTCCTCCTGCTCAATGGACTCCAATCCTACGTCGGTGACGTCCCAGCGAATTCCATGGTAACACACTCAAGAACACCATATTGTGGCATGTCTGAATCATGCAGAAGGAATTTGATGAAAGGGGGAGGCTCTCTATTTAAGCATATCTTGAAAATTGTAGGGCTGGGAAAAAAAAAAAAGCCTATAAAAACATTGTGGTATTTCAGGTTTCTGAGGCGGTTTTTTCAATCACGAGCAGGAGGGGGAGGTGGCTCAGAGCCCCTTTGATGGCATCAGAACGTCAGGTTGCTTTCTTTGAAACCCTGCTGAAATGTGAACGTTCCTAAAAAGTGGGTAATTTTGTAGGTGTTTGTATTAGCTTCTCATTATCCAGTGCTGTTCCTGGGTGTTCTCAAGCTGAGGGATTGACTCTGGAGAGCTGTTAGCGCCGCAAAAGGATGGAGAGGGAAACCTCGGCACAGTGGAAAATGCACTGGCAACCGTGTGTTTTTGTGCCATCTCCTGGAAAAAAAGGAGAGGGGTACAAGAGCAGCATTTATGAAAACCCTGTGTGCTTTACACCCTCTCTCCCTGCACACTGAAGATACCCTAATGTTTTACTGGGGGGGAGTCAAACGCACCCCTCTCCATCCGGAGCTCACAGGGGGTTTGTTCTCTCTCTGTTCACGCTGAAATCTTTTTTTATTCTTTTTTTACTTACAGGGTGTTTTCTGCCTACATTAAGGAAGTGGATGAGAAGCCAGCCAGTACTCCCTGGGGCTCCAAGATGCCTTTTGGGCAGCTGATGTCGGAGTTTGGGGGAGCGGGGAGCGGGGGGTGGGTGCACAGCGTGAGCTTCTCTGCCAGCGGGAACCGCCTGGCCTGGGTCAGCCACGACAGCACCGTGTCAGTCGCCGACGCCTCCAAAAACATGATGTGAGTATCATCTGTCACTCATCAGCTGTTGGACTTGATGGTCTTAAAGGTCTTTTCCAACCCTAACAATTCCATGGTTCTCTGTGGGATATCATGTCTTTATCTCATGTCTTTATCTCACCAGGGCTGTGACTGCTGTTGCCGCTTTTACTGCTGCAGATTCCAGGAGCCTCTTTGAGGCTCTTGTGAGGTTGATACTTAAGAATTTAAGTTATATACTCCAAAGCTCTTAGGAGAATTCTTCAGTGAGGGCATAGCCAGTTTGCTTTGGTGGGGGAAGCATTTGAAAAGAAGAAATTGCATTCCACTCTGTGTGCAAACATACAGAGAATTTTGGGGGAAGCAGTATTTCCTTGTAAATGGATTCAAGAGAGTCCAGAAACTTGCTCACTCCATAACTAATAAGACCCTATCCCCAACCAGGATCTGGAAAATGAGTTGTTCACTTCATGAGATATTAATTCCAACCACTGTCCTTAAGGCTCTGCTGATGCAAAGTTTCAACTTGCACCTTCCAATCCAACAAAATATTTAATTAACAGTTACTCCTCTTGATCTCCATAACTTTGCAGTGTCCATGGCTTTCCAACCAAGGAGGAGGAGATTCTCCATGTGTTTTGGTAGCAGAGATCTCTGGGGATCATCTGGGCACTGTTGGGATTCATTTTGAATCGTGGTTCTGATGGCTACAATTATATCAGTACCTGGCAGGGGATATCAGTCATTATAAAGCATTTCAGAATTCTTTTCTCATTCGTCATTAAATCACAAAAGCTGACTTAATTGAACATCAAGGCCTTTTCCCCCCTGAAAAGATGTCAAACATTAAAACTTCAAGTATTTTTAATATGCAAATGAAGTTAATAGCTTCATCAATCTGAGCATTTTTGGGGGTGTTCCTTTTAAACTCTTGCCCCTGCTTACACACAATACTGGCAACTTCAGCCTTTCACCTGGAACACTTACATTTTGTCACAGATCCTCCAGGACACTTTCCTTAGCTTAAAACTCCTTATCACAAACTACAACCCTCTGGAGTCACCACAGGACAACTGAGCTACTCTGGCTTTTCCAGTAATCCTTGTGTGGGAACACTGTCTGTTTTTTGTTAGAGCCAAAACCGAGAGGTTTCAATGAATTCCTGTAACAACTGTTCTTGTGTTCAGGGTTTCGCAGCTGAAAACAGAGTTCCTCCCACTCCTGAGCGTGTCGTTTGTCTCTGAGAACAGCGTGGTGGCAGCTGTAAGTGCCTGATATTTTCTGCTTTTGGAGTGTTGTCGTGTTTTGGAGGGGGAGAAACACCACATTTCACACGGCTGATAATAAATAAGTCTGCAGTCAGAGGCAGGGGATGGGCAGGCTGTGTGTCCTCACAGGGTTTGGGGTTTGCTTGCAGGGCCATGACTGCTGCCCCATGCTCTTCAACTGTGACGACCGTGGCCTGCTGACCTTCGTTTCCAAACTGGACATTCCAAAGCAGAGCATCCAGCGCAACATTTCCGCCATGGAACGCTTCCGGAACATGGACAAAAGAGCCACCACGGAAGATCGCAACACCACCCTGGAGACCCTGCACCAAAACAGTATAACGTGAGTGCCCTGCTGCCAGCAGGAGGGGAGGGAATGCTCTCCAGGTCATTTTGGCTTCCCAGGATGTTCTGCAAGCCTTGCTCTGCCAGGAGGGTTTAGCCAGTATCCCCTTTTCCCCGTAGTCTTGCCCTAACACCTGTTTCTAGGACTTCCGTGGAAGCTGGAGTTAATCATTGACAGGCTGTGCATGCTTCTCCTGTTTGCTCCTGACTGATGTGCTCTGTAACCTGGACACAGCTTATCTTATCAAATATGTGGATAGTTCCCAAGAGCCTGGTGGCACTGTGCAAAATCTAGTCAGCAAAATCCACCTCAAACAGGAATTTACATCCCAGCTTCCTGTTTTAAGATGTTATTGCCACGTGTATTTAGTTATTATGTGTTACTGTTTTTAAAAAGTGGAAGAAAAGAAATGTAGGTTAGATATATGGAGAAAATTCTTCCCTGTGAAGGTCCTGAGGCAGATTTGCCAGAGAAGCTGTGGCTGCCCCATGCCTGGAATTGTCCAAGGCCAGGTGGGACAGGGCTTGGAGCAACCTGGGATAGTGGAAGGTGTCCCTGTCCGTGGCAGAGGATGGAGCTTTAAGGTCCCTTCCAACCCAAACCATTCCATGATTCTGTTGATAGAAAGGATTGATCCAAGTTAATTGAGTAAAGTATCCCTGCATTTAAAAAAAGCACGTGATCCCAGAGGATGTTGGGCAGTTCATGTTAATTCAGGGAAAACATTGAGCCCACCAGGCCATAAAAGAGCTCTCAGCATCCTTTTCTTGGCTTATTTTTCTGAGGCATTTGACCAAAAATCTGGTGTAAGCTGTGGTATACTCATGTCTCCATCTGAAGGAGTAGGAGTAGAATTCAACCCAAATTTCCCAGCTTTCTGGCTCTCTGTAATGGGTGTCAGAGCTCTCACTCTCTGCTTGCAGCCAAGTGTCTATTTATGAGATAGACAAGCGGGACTGTCGGAAATTCTGCACCACTGGCATCGATGGAGCAATGACCATCTGGGATTTCAAGGTAAAGACATGCTTTTACTACTGTGTTTATGTGAACTAGCTGGGGTGGGGTTTTAGTTTTTGATCTCTAACATCAATTCCTGGGGCTCAGCCCCAAAGCAGGTTTCATTAGCAGCAGGAAATCCTGACAGGAATATTCGAGACCATTAGTGAACTCCATAAGAAAAACAGATCCAAGAATCAGCATAAATGCAGATGCACTTTGTTTAGCAGATGGTGCTTATACAGACTTAATTTTTTAATGGAATTACTTAATGTCCCTGTAGGAATTCCCACCAATTCTTTTTTTCTCCGACCTCAGCCACAGTTGGGCTGGAATATTCATTGGTATGACACAGCCCATTGCCTCTTCCTGCTCCCATCCCACGGGACTCTGCTCCCTGTTCTGCTGCAGAACACGGTCCTGCCCTCTCAGAATTAACTTAGCAAAGTAGTAAAACATTGTCTCAAACAGTTGGAAAATACAATAAAGATCCTAAAAGGATTTAATAATGCCCATGCTTGCTTTGCTGAGGCCCGGCCGACAGAGGTCTCTGCTGGCCTTCCCAAAACTCCTGGGATCTGGTTTAGGAAAAGAATGGGTTGTCTGTGTTCTGTGATGCCAGAAAGTTCTGGAGGAGCCAGAGGAGAGATTGAGGTGATCTATAAGCTGCTTTAGTGCAGCTTCAGGTCTGTATCACTAGTTTATATATGCCTGAGTTTGAAAGGAATGACTGTTGTGGTCTCTGGCTCTTGAATCAGGAAGAAATTCTTTCCTTTACAAAGAAATTGTTCCCTGTGAGGGTGGGGAGGCCCTGGCACAGGTTGCCTAGAGAAGCTGTGGCTGCCCCTGGATCCCTGGAAGTGTCCAA
>JAWWLV010000035.1:13425500-13436241 GCA_035041135.1 Platyrinchus mystaceus
CAAGGCCAGGTTGGACGGGGCTTGGAGCAACCTGGGCTAGTGGAAGGTGTCCCTGCCCATGGCAGGGGGTGGAACAGATGATCTTTAAGGTCCTTTCCAACCCAAACCATTCCATGAATCTATAAATATGAGTCTAATCTCAAGTATGGGGTTTTTTTACTTGTTTTTCTTAGCATTTACACTGAGTTGCTTAACACAAGATACTGCAGCTGATGGTGATTAAGATTTTTCTCTCTCTCAAGACCTTGGAGTCCTCCATTCAAGGGCTACGAATCATGTAAGGATGGATTGCCATGATCTAGCAGGACAAACTGCTTGACAGAATGCAGCTCCCACATCTGCACAAACCTGAAAAGGGAGGAGGAGGAAGGTGAAATGTTTGGAAACACTGAGAAAACACGGCTTGGCAGATTTTCTTTTGAATCTAAATTTGGTGAATTGTGTTGGTTTCAAAATCAGCTGTGATTGTTCCTTTTTTTTTTGTTTTGTTTTGTTTTGGTTGGTTGTTTCATTCCATTCTTTACCAAAGCTGCTCCTTAAGTAGTTTATTGCAGGAAGTTGTGAATCACTAACTTAAAAGGGGAATTTTATGTAAATTGTCTGCTAGAAATAATAATAATAATAATAATAAAAAAGAGAAAAACTGGTTCTTTGCTTTGATGCTCATTGGTGGCGATTAAAAAAGGGATGTTGAGGGAATTAATTGGGAGAGAGAGGGAATGGGAAAACCCTGCATTGATACTTTATGGCCTTAAAACAAGCAAAGTTCATCTTAACTGAAAGTTTCTTCGAGTTGACAGAGGAAGACCTGGAGTTCTGATGATCTGGATGTGAAGGTTCAGATGAGCTTCTTCCTGGGAAACTGTTCCCTTGAGGTGATGATTTTGGAGGGTGAATGATTTTATTCTACTACTCTTAATTCTCTCTGCCTTGCATTTAATCCACAATAACAGCAAATTAACCTGAATGTCTTTTATTTTATTGTCTGCTCAGTGGGCCACAGTTCTTTCCAAAGGCAAATGACAGGAATTGTTTGTAGTTCCCTTTTGGGATTGGTACCAAACGTGCTCCCAGTGCAGTGCCTGGGGGATGAGGCGAAGGGCTGCGTGTGCAAAGTGAGGCAAAAATCTGCTGAGCCACATCTTGGGAAGACAAATGAAAAGCAAATGGCTTTGTAAGTCCCTGAAGCTGCCCAGGCCTGGGTGTTGTGTAGAGTGAGTGCTTGGCCTGTAAGATCCTGTTTGTAGTGACTGGTGGGGAAATGAAGCACCTGCCAGAGGTGTCACTGTGGTCTGGCTTCAGTGCAGGGCCTTTGTCTCCAGGAGCCTTTTGCAGTTCAGCTCTGAGCCCCAGGAGCTCACAGAGGCATCTGCACATGTTTCACTCACAGGTCTGGTTCCTCCTCCCTGTGTTGCCTTGAGGCCGGGGCAGGCTGTGCTCTGAGGGGATTAGCTGGCTCATGGCATTGCTTTACAAGGTTAAAGACTCATTTCTGTTGAAAATGCAGAAGTGGATGGAAAAAAAACCCCAATGACTAAATTTACCACTTCCTCTGGAACCAGGGTGGCTTCATACCCTGCTTGTTTCTCAGCTCGGGGTGGCTGAAAGGGGAGGGTGGAAGATCAGCTCACAAAGTGCCAACTCCTGTTCTCCACTGCAGAGCTGGATCCTTCTCAGGTGCTGGGCTGCATTCACAGAACTGACTGGTTTTCCAGTTCCTTTCCTCTCCCTTCTAAACTTAAAATAATGAGTGTTTAACCTCTGCTCATCTTGCAGTCTGGGGATCTGGTGTGTGGGATGGCTGGGGTGGGTGGGGTTTGTCAGCTGGGACATGAGGATAATGGAGCAGAGTGACCCTGGATGGTCAGAGGAGCACGGATTTGGCTTTGTCCATCTCTCTATGGACTATTAGATGTTTATCTCTCACACACAGCAATGACTTTGTTTCTGGGGTCACTTTGAAAGGTTGGTGGTTTATTTCCAAAAAGTATTAAAAAAAAAGGATTCTAAAATATGTGGTCCAGGTAAGATAAAAAAGGATGGAAAAATCATCTAATGAAGAGAGGGAAGAAAATGGATCTCAGTGTTTATGCCTGGGGCTGAGAAGGGACCCTGCCCTCCCTGCACTGCTGCTGTCCCAGTCCTCCAGTCACTCGCGGAGGGAAGGGGTGAGTGCATCCCCCTGCTCAGGGAGGGAAGGGGTGAGAAACTGAAACCCATCTCTCTTTCCCGGCACTTCCAGCAGGAGCTGAGCTACCCTGCCCGGCCGGGAACGGGACAAAAATGAGCTGCTCTGAAAAACCTCGAGGGGTGGATGGCTGGTGGGTGGGGGCACAGGCTGGGCTGGGGTCCCAGCGGGCTCCGTGGGATGCGGGAACCGGCAGCAGCTGCTCCGAGGGCGGCCGGATCCCGGCTCCGCGGGGCCCCGCGGATCTCCCGGGCCGTGGGAGGCGATGCCGACGGGAGTCTCGCCCCGGGTGGGCTCCAGACGCAGCTATTCCCCGCTCCAGGCCAGCGCCGGGAGGCAGGTAGGGTGTCCCATCCCTCCGAAACGCATCAGGGACCAGGCGGTGAACAACACTCCCAGAGGGGTGGACGGGGATCCCTCTGGTCTCAAAGCCGTGTCCTTCCCTCGTGCCCCCGGGGCGCGTTGCCCACATCCCACCGGGATCCCGGCGGGAGCATCCCGGGGCCGGTGACCCGTCCACGTGCGGCGATGGAGCGGCCCTGGCCCGCAGGCACAGCGGCAGGGCGGCCGCAGAGCTGCTGTGCGCTCCCCCAACGCCCACGTAAGGAAGTGGTTGCATTTCTCGGAGAGGAAAAGGGAAGTCGGGCAGCCTCGGCGGGGCAGGCACAGCTCCCGCCGCTCGCTCGGGGCTGCGTTCGTGTCGACTGCCCAGAGTCCATGAACGAGCCCCGCCGTCCATGAACTGAGCCCGGCCCGCTCTGCCCGCGCCGCTCCGCAAGGTAAGGACGGGGAGGCAGCTCTGCCACCCCAGCGAGGACCTGGGGCTGTCCCCTTGGGCTGGGGCTGTCACCGCTCCTGCTGCTCCCACCCTGCTCGAGGGGACGTGGGGACCCCCCGGCGGGGCCAGGGGGGTGCGGGTCGTCCCTTGCCTCGTGAGAGCTTTGCTGTCGCTGCGTTTTGGATGTTTGGGGTTTCCCCCCCGCCCCAGATTTGGCAGCAAGTTTGGGGTTTTTCCTCTTGCTGGAGGTCTGACAGTTGTGAGGGGTGTGTGTGTGAAAAGGGTCCTTCCGTGGGGGTCCCGTCGTGGTTGGTGCCGGCAGAACCAGGGCTGCCACAATCTCTCCTCTCCTCCTCGGGAATCAGCTGCTCCCGCTCTGCCCAGCGCGAGGAAGAGGAGGGTCCGAGCTGCCCTCCTTGTGCCCTGGGACGGTGATGTCCCCCCAGGGCCAGGCGGGCTCCTGGGGCACCCCCAAACAACACTGGGGACCGAGGACGGGTGTCCCCAACCTGGCTGGCAGGAGCATGGGGGGGTGACACCCTGAGGTGCCTCAGGGAGCAGAGGGTCTCCCGGGGGTCAGTGCCGGGGCTTGGCAGTGCTGGGGGCCCACCATGGTGGCCGGGGGGAGAGTTCCACGGGGTCCTGCAGCTCCTGGTGGGGTCCTCCCCGTGTCCCTGCACTGGTGGGTGCAAACCAAGGCTCACAAAAACCCAAAATACAGCTCCTCTGGTGCGTGGCTTCCTCCAGGGACTGGGAGGAGCCCCCAGCGCTCGGCTCTGCCAAGGTTTGGTTATCTCCTCCAAGGATGTTTCCGAAGTGCTTGGACTGGCCGGGGAGATAACGGAGCTGCTCCGAGTCACAGTCCCGCCCTGTCTGGCCTTTGGAAAATTCCCATTTTCCTCCCTCGCGAGCCCCTGTGTCGAGCAGGGGGATAGACAGCCCCTCCAATGCTCCTTCCTGCCGGGGAAGGGGCTGCCAAGCCTCTGTGGGTCACCCCAGGGCGGGAGCAGGGCTCAGGGAACTGGCTGTAAATGGGCTGTGGGGGAAATGAAACACCAACCGCTTCAGGGAGGGACTGGAGTGCAAAGGGCCAAGCAGCCCTCGCTCCTTCCTGAGGCGGCCTCCGCTCCTGGCACGGCAGCTGAACTCATCCCTTTGGGGTGGCATTAAACCAGGGAGCAGCAGGACCCCCAGGGAGGAGGGTTTATCCCTCTGAGCATCCAAACCACCTGGAAAAACCCAAAGCATCACTCTTTTCTCAGCGAACGTCCAGGCCGGAAAGCACCACGGCGTGCTCTGCCTTCCATCCGTCCTCCCGGGAGCCGTTTCAGCTGGGTCCTGGTTTCAGCCAAGTCCCCATTTCACACATGTTCCCTCTCCTGAGGGAACAGCAGTGTCCCCGATGTGCTGATTGTATCCATCCCTCATGTGGCATCCGGTGGCAACAGCTTTGTACCCTCCTTGGGTCACTCCGTGCTGCATCCCGGGGGGATCAGCTGGGATAGGGCAGCTGCCTGCTCATCCATGCCCACGTCCTTGGCCAGCGGGGACGGGTGTTTTGGCAGGGGCTCGACTGTGGGGTGTGTGGCAGCAGGGCTTGTGCTGTGCATTGGCATTGGGGTTTCTCCACGTGCAGCAGGCAGGTGATGGAGCTCTTTGCATTCTCTTTTCCCCAGCCCAGGGACGGAGCTTTGCTAGGAGGGACTTTTTTCCTTCCCCTGTACCGTTTTCAGCTGCCAAAGAAAACGGGACGTGTTCAGGGAGTTCCCAAAATAGCCGAGAGCAAGCTGTGAGTAATCCCCGTCGGTCACGCCCTGGCGAGGTGTTTCCCTACATCCCTGCATTCCCTCAGCTGGATGGCCAGGGGGCTGTGACGCTGCTCCGAGCTTTTCCTGGTCCCGTGGCACCTGGAGGGGGCTTGAGGGAAGCTGCTCCATCCGGTGACACCGGAGCAGTTGGTGGGGACCAGCAGGAACGGTGGGAGCTCAGCCAGGAGAAGGGATTAGTCACCGGGGCTGAGCACGGATGGGATGGGATGGAACGGGATGGAGGTGCCTCCATGGGGCTTTGGCTCTTCCTACGTGAGAGGTGGGGAAAGAGGAAGTGGATCTGGCCATGTGAGGATGGAGAGAGGAGGTGCTGCCCATGGTGGGACACCTGGGATGCACACAGGATCCCTGTGTGCCCAGCAACCTCCTGCCCTGGGGCAGGACCTGGTGGTGGGATTTTGGAAGTCTCTGGAAACGAGCAGTCTCTGAGCTTGGAAATCCTCAGGGAAACCCCCTCCCCAGCAGAGAGGGGACACAGTGGGCTGTGACACAGGGCTGGTCCTGGTGGGAGGGATCGCTCAGTGGGGCTGGGAGCTGGGAGTCTCTTGTCCCAGTGGCTGGAGCAGCATGTCCTGACCAGCCACGGGGGTCTCTCCCTGTTCCCAGCCCGTGAGCCATGGCCTACCACAGCTTCCTGCTGGAGCCCATCAGCTGCCATGCCTGGAACAAGGACCGGACCCGTAAGTACGGCCGGGGCACCGCATCCCAAAATGCCCAGGGATAACCCGAAGCACTGACTGTCCTGGCTAAACATCCCTGTGGTGGGAGATGCTCCCAGGACAGGGCAGAGCTGGGTTGGGGCTGGGTTTGGGGATGTAAATCCTGCCACAGACAGATTTGGGGGCTGGGACAGCACATGGCCCCCTGTATCCCCCAGATCCTTCTGCTGGGGCAGAGCCTGGCACAGGGACAGAGCCTGGCACAGTGTCTGGCCCGGAGGCACCGCGGGGCATGGGGAGGGAGGATGGAGCACAGAGCAGGGCAGAGCAGGGCCGGGTGATTCACGGCCGATGGCATTTCCCGACCGTGGCACAGGGGACGTGGGAGAACAAAAAGGGCTTTCTCTGCTGCGGCCCGGCAGGAGGGGCGGGATGGGGCTGGATTTGGGAGCTGTGTGCCTGCAGCCATCCCATGTCCTATCCTATCCTATCCCATCTCAGCAGCCCCATGGGATCACTCTCTAGGGAAAGGAGGACACCGTGCTGCTGGGTTTGGGGTTCTCTCTTCCCTTGGGGACAATTTGCAGCGTCAGGGCAGTGCAGGGCCAGGGCTGGGGGGCTTGGTGGGACCCCCCTGCCATGCAGTGGGACCTGGAGCCCAGGAAGAGGCAGGTGGGGGCTGCCTGGCCCTGCTGCCCCCACAGAGCCCGTGACCCAGGGGGGGCTTTGCCCCGGCCCTGTCGCCCCCAGAGATCGCCCTGTGCCCCAACAACCACGAGGTTCACATTTACCGCAAGGACGGGGCCAAGTGGAGCAAAATCCACGAGCTGAAGGAGCACAATGGGCAGGTGACGGGTGAGTCCCGGCTGCTGGAGGGGATGGGGACATGGATGGCGGGTGGCCCTGCCCCAGAGCCGCTCCCAGCCCCGCTTGTGGCATCGGGAGCTTCTGGATGGGGGTTGGACAGCAAGTGGAGCAGAGGGAGCAGGTTGTGTCCAGCTCTCCCAGCCCTGACCTGGTGTATCAGAAGGCACCTGGAGTGGGATGGATGGGGTGGGAGAGATGGGGAGGGATAAGGTGGGATGAGATGAATGGAGTGGGATAGAATGGATGGACAGATGGGTGGGAAAGGATATGGGTAGATGGAAGAGATGGGTGAGATGGATTGGGATGGAAATGATAGGGTAGGAGGGGAAGGACAGATGGGAGAAATGGGGTGGGATGGTTTGGGATGATATGGGAGGGATGGGAAAGGAAGGGACGGAGTGGGGTGGGATGAGATGGATGGATGGATGGATGGATGATAGATACATACAAGAGATGGGTTGGGATGGAATAGAACAATGTGGGAGGCATGGGAAGGGATGGGGTGGGGAGGGATGGAATTAGATGAATGGGAGAGATGGGGTGGGATGGGTTGACATGGAATGCTTTGAGATGGGAGGAGTGGGAAGGGATGGGGTGGGATCATTTGGGATGGATGTGGGAGTAGGGTAAAGAAGGACTCTGGAGCAGAGACCACCCAGAACAACTCCGCCTTCAAACAGCCCCGAGCCCTGAGTGACCCATCCCCATTCCCATCCCTATTCCCATTCCCATTCCCATGGCTCCCTGGGCCACCATCACCCCACTCTGCCTTCCAGGCATCGACTGGGCCCCTGAGAGCAACCGGCTGGTGACGTGCGGGACCGACCGCAACGCCTACGTGTGGACCCTGAAGGGCAACGTGTGGAAACCCACCCTGGTGATCCTGCGGATCAACCGCGCCGCCCGCTGCGTCAAGTGGAGCCCCAAGGAGAACAAGTTCGCCGTGGGCAGCGGCTCCAGGCTCATCTCCATCTGCTACTTCGAGCAGGAGAACGACTGGTGAGATCCGGCAGGGCTGGGTGGGTCTGTCCTGGGGGAGATGCAGTGGGGGGATGGATGGGTGCTTGGATGGATGGATGGATGGATGGATGGATGAATAGAGGGATGAGATGGGAGATGGAGGATTGATTGGCAGATAGGAGACTGGAGGAGCTGGAGGAAAGAGAGGAAGAGATGAGGGAGATAGAGAGGAGCTGGAAGTGGAGACAGACGGGGAGATGGAGAGATGGACTCCACATGCCCAAGCTGCTACTGCAGGATGGTGGCCCAGGGCAGTTCCTGGGGCCCTTGGAGTGTTCACCACTCTCATCCAACCCCCTGACAACCCAGTGAGGTTCCTGGGGGAGGTGATGCTCCCCCCTGATGCCAAGCCCTCTCCATGCAGGTGGGTTTGCAAGCACATCAAGAAGCCCATCCGCTCCACGGTGCTCAGCCTCGACTGGCACCCCAACAACGTCCTCCTGGCCGCCGGCTCCTGCGACTTCAAGTGCCGGTGAGGAGCAGGGGGGTGGGTGACCAGGGGGGCCTGAGTGAGGGGACCCCAGAGGATGGTTGGGGTCACACCCTGGCACAGCAGAGAGCAGTGTGGGGCAGCCCAGCGCCCTGGGTTGTCTGTCTGTGGGGAAGGCTTCACCTCCGGGGTGCTGTTAGGAGCAGGGAATGGAGCACAGGGGAGATGCAGGGAGGTCTGGGGGTGCTCTGGGGATGATCCCAGCATTACAGCCCCCATGTGAGACCCCACAGGCTCTGCCAGGGAAACGGAGGTGTTCAGGGAGCAGGGATGGAGGCAGTGCAGGCGCTGTGTCCAGGGACACACGGCAGCGCTGTCCCCCCTCCCTCCCAGGATCTTCTCAGCCTACATCAAGGAGGTGGAGGAGCGGCCCAGCCCCACCCCGTGGGGCTCCAAGATGCCCTTTGGGGAGCTGATGTTCGAGTCCAGCAGCAGCTGTGGGTGGGTGCACAGCATCTGCTTCTCGGCCAGCGGGTCCCGCGTGGCCTGGGTGAGCCACGACAGCACCCTGTGCCTCGCTGATGCCGGCAGGAAGATGGCGTAAGCAGGGCTGGGGAGGGCAGGGGGGCTGGGGGGGCTGGGGAGGACCATACTGGGGGTGCTGGGGAGGGGGTTGATCCCCAGACTGACCCCGGGGTGGGGGTATCTGGATTGGGTTGGGCCAAGAGCGTTCCCAGAGCATCCCTGTGTGTGGGTGGGGGAGATGGAGGGGTCCGGCCCCAGGAGCTGGGACAGACCCGGAGTGTCCCTGGAGCATTCCTGGCTATCCCTGAGCATCCCTGGGTTTTTCCAAGCATTCCTGGGTATCCCCAGAACATGGGTGGGGGAGATAGAGGGGTCCAGCACTGCAAGTGGGTGAGGGAGATGGAGGGGTTCATCCTCAGGAGCTGGGACACTGCTAGAGCATCCGTGGGTGTCCCTGAGCATCCCTGGGTATCCTTGGAGCATTCCTGTACATGAGTGGGTAGACAGAGGGGTCCAGGACCATGAGATGGGACTGCCCTAGAGCTGGGACACCCCTGGAGCATTCCCAGAGCCCCATGGATGGAGGAGGCTGTGGGTCGTCTCGTAGTCTTGCGGCTTCCACCCGTGTGACGAGCTGTGCCAGTCTCAGGGCAGAGGCTGCAGCTCAGCTCCCTGCCAACGTCCTGCCCTGCCTCGCAGCGTTGCCACCCTGTGCACCGAGACCCTGCCCCTCCTGGCTGTCACCTTCATCACCGAGAACAGCCTGGTGGCCGCGGTGAGTCCGGGCGGGGGCACGGGGTGGGCACGGGGTGGGCACGGGGTGGGCACCGTGGCCAGGGGGTGCTGAGCAGGGCGGGCTGTTCCCCAGGGCCACGACTGCTGCCCGATGCTGTTCACCTACGAGGAGAGCCAGGGCGCCCTGACCTTCGGGGGGAAGCTGGACGTCCCCAAGCAGAGCTCCCAGCGCGGCCTCACCGCCCGCGAGCGCTTCCAGAACCTGGACAAGAAGGCGAGCTCGGACACGGCCAACGCCACGCTGGACACCCTGCACAAGAACAGCATCAGGTGAGGGCTGGGCTGAGGGGGTGCAGGGACAGGCTCGGGGTCACCTCGGGACTGATGACCCCTGAGCATCCCCTGGGTGTGCTGCTGCCCGGCCTGGGAGCTGGGATAGCCTTGGAGCATCCTTGGGTATCCCTGGAGCATCCCTGAGCTTTCCTGCAAACAAGTGAGAGAGATTAAAGGATTCAGCACGAGGAGCTGCATCGCTCCAGGATATCCCTGAGTTTCCCTGGGTATCTCCAGAGCATCCCTGCATGTGGGTGTGGGAAATAGAGGGGTCCAGTTCCAGAAGCCGGGACAGTCCTGGAGCATCCCTAGAGCCCCCCTGGATATCTCTGAGCACACCTGGGTATCTCTGAGCATCCCTGGCTACCCCCAGTGCCTCCCTGCACGTGGGTGGGGGAGAGGAGGGAGTCCAGCCCCACTCCCACCCATGACTGCCCAGTGAGGGCTCAGCAGGAACCTTGGATTGACCGATTCCTGCTGCCTCTTTGCACCCACAGCCAGATCTCAGTGCTGGTGGGTGGGAAGGACAAGTGCTCCCAGTTCTGCACCACGGGGATGGACGGTGGAATGAGCATCTGGGACGTCAAGGTGAGGTGTCCCCACAGACCCCCTGGACTCGGAGCACCCAATGCTGAACCCTCATTAGCCAGAGCTCTAATTGCAATCCCTCTCCCTCTGGTGTTGGGGCCCATCCTGTCTCGCAGTCCTGGGTGGGGGACACCCCTGGGTGGCACTTTGTCAGCTCTCCATCAGAGGGGGGTGATGCCAGCCTTGCACAGGGATCCAGCACCCTCTCCTGGCTTCAGCTTTGGAAAATGAGTCCAAACCAGCCAAAGTTGGGATCTTCCCCCCACAGGGATGGGTTGGCATGCCAGGGAACAGCTTCCCTCCCAGTTTCCTTTGCTTTCAGCTCCCAAACCACCTCCAGTTGCCTTGGAAAGCAAAGAGCTGCTGCTGAACAACCTCCCGTTTCATTTCAGAGCCTGGAGTCGGCGCTGAAGGATCTCAAGATCAAATGAAGGAGCCCTCCAGGAAGGGCATCCTGGCTGCCCCTGCTCTGCCACCTCACCTGCTTCCCCCTGCCAGCCCCCTGTGCCACACGAACCCCCCGTGCCACACGAACCCCCCGTGCCACACGAGCTCCCTGTGCCACACGAGCTGGCCACCACCATGCCACCAGCACGCTCCCTGCTGCCAGCCAGCCCCGGCGGCTGCTCTCAGAGAAAACCAATTTTTTTTTTGACTATTTTTGTTAAAATCCTTCCTGATGCTGGTCATACATCGCTTAGAAAACAGAAAATAAAGTTAAGGATTTTCCTGGATAAGTCCAAAGAGGTTTTCTTTGCACTTTTTTAGAACAAGGTCAGTGTGAACGTG
>JAWWLV010000035.1:13436341-13452769 GCA_035041135.1 Platyrinchus mystaceus
AGAAAGTGGTGGAGGGGATGGAGGGGGCCTGGGGGTGCAGGTTTCCCATACTCAGAGCTCCCCTGGACACCAGTCAAGTCCCATCAGGTGCACAATTCCCAACCCTGGGAGCCAGCTCGGAGACCTTGGCCTGCCAAACCAATCCTGCCCCTTTCCAGCCTGTCATCACTGGCTGTCAGGGAATTTTGATCAGAGCAGCTGACCAACTTCCACCTTCCTCATCTCCAGCTCGAGGCAGGAGCAGTCCCACCTCACAGCTGAAGCAGGAGGACAAAGCTGCTCCCACGATGCCAAGGAGCCTTTGGAGAAGCTGGAAAGACAATGGATAAATCTTCCCCCGTTTCAGTGCAGGGTTTAATTAATGTGGTAAACACTGGGCAGGGCCACATGTGGCAGGGGCATAACAAGGAGTACCTGGGCAGGTGTGCTGGGGCAGGCAGGATGCCCAGCCTCTCCTCCAGCACTGCTGGGTCTTAAATTGGAGTTTCTGTGAGGAAAATCCTAAATTATCACCACAGTTCTGGTCCAGCCATCAGCAGGAGGTGTGTGCTCACTGGGAAAGGGTTTTTCCATCCAGTTCTGTAGTGAACAAGCCCCAACCCTTTCCCCCTTGTGGCCCTGCTCCATCCCGGGCATCAAGCCCAAAAACTCCCACTGTCCTGCCCCATCCACCTCCCTGTGCTCCAGGGATCACCCCAACTTTCTGTCCCCACCACATCAGTTCTTCCCTCTCAGAGCTGACAGCACAGGCACCTCTCCTGGTCCCACTCAATCATCATCCACAGCTCCCTATCCCAAATCACACCTTGGGCCCAGGAGCAGGGGGAGCAGCTCCAGGGCTCAGGCCATGATCCATGTGCAGAGATGATCCAGCATTCCCAGGAAAGCAGCTCCCCACTGTGGCTTGGACAGCAGCTCACAACAACATTCTCCATGGCACATCCCTCTGCCAGAGTCCCTGCAGCCAGGTATGGACAGGATTACCCAGAACAAATCACATTTGTCCTCCTGCACCTCCACAGCCTTAACCCCTCGGCCAGTGACTCCCAGTGCTCTGAGCCCTGGGGCTGGATCTCCTCCAGCCTTCAGGGAGTGACTCTGGGAAGCACTGGTGTCCCAGAACAGGCTGGCAGCAGGACTCCCAGACCTCCCGGGGTGCAGGAGGTTGGAGCATCCCCCTTTCCCCTCCAGCAGCCCTGCACTGAGACAGGACACGTGATGGGGTGACAGTTCGGTGACTGCCCTTCTGACACAGTGGCTGGGCCAGACAGCACCCCGAGGGCAATCATTCCCTCCTCTGTGGTAAACAGATTGTGCAAGACATCCATCAAAAACAGCAGGGAAATCTCTTCCCCCTCAGGCTGCACGTGCTGAACCTGGAAACAAACTCCACCCCACAAACAGCAGCAGCAGGAGTCCCCCAAACCCCCTGAGCTGTGCCCTTCACACACACACAAGGCCACAGCAGTTCTGATAACTTACAGTTTAATCAGCCAAATATACAAGTTCTGTTGTTGTTTTTCAAACTTGATCAAGTTTGGGTTGTTTGGTTTTTTTTTTGTTTTGTTTTGTTTTTTTCCCATCTGGATCTGACACAATAAATGCTGCTTGTTTTTTTTCTCCTTTGAACAAAGGATGATGTGGTTAAAAACTGGCACTATCCCTAACAAAGAGGAGAAAAAAAAAAAAATGAAGAGGAGGGAAAAGGGGAGAGTGGCTGCAAGAAAGGAGGGATGACTCCGGGAAGGAACGGCACTCCAGATGTCCATGAAGTCAGGCTCCCAGCTCGTGCTGCAACGCCCTGCAGCAAAATTTGATGGGCTCTTTGCCCAACTGGATTCCTCAGATACATTATCCTTTGGGATTTGATACCAACTCAGTTCCCCACCCCATGCCCCAACCCCCACAACGACCCCACAATCTATTTTCTTGCAATCTAGTATTCGAAGCACCTCCCCTCCCACACAGCTCCCTCCCTCCCACCCAGCCCTCCCCCCACACACCCATCTACGAGTTCTTGATCCTAAAAACAGCAAAAACATTCACGTTTCCCAACTCTTACAGGGAACTGCTGTTCAGCACAGCTCTGCACTGCAGAGAGCAGCTGCCCCTAACCCCAAATGGAAATCTGTGCCAGGATGAGGACAAACACATCGTCAGTGTCTCTTGGAGGGGGAGGTGAGGTCGATGCCGCGGGACGCCCCGCGGGGCATCGATGGAAGGCGACACGGCAGAGCTCCCGGCAGGACCAGGCACAGTTCCCTGGTGTTTCCTCCTCTTGCATGGCCTGTGCTTACTTGTTAAGGGATAGTGACTGCAGTCTTTTACCTGCCATGGCCGCTTCGTCTTTTGCTGGGGGAGGAAAACAAGAGTTTCACGGTTTCACGTCAGGGACCGGGGGTGGGTTGGCAGCCCTGGGGACTGAAATCCTGCCAGCAAAGGATAAAAATCCCACCCTCCCCACCAATCCCTGGTAGATCCCCTGAGGTAAGAGGCACAGCCCTCACCTGAGTGTTCCCTTCTACCCCTGGCCTCTCTTAAGGCATCCACAAATCACCCTGATGCTGATGGCCAAATTTCTCTGTGGAAATTTGACAAGCTGTGCTTGTCAGACTTCTGGTTCACACCTGCCAGAGCTATGGAGAAAGGCCAGGAAGGGAAGGAATGCTGCAAACTCCCTGGGCAGATCAGATCCCCGGCATGCAAAGAAGGTAAATCACAACCAGGAACCTGCTAAACCCCTAAACTGGAGCCAGTACTGCCTGGGAGGCACAGGACAATATGGATGTCAGGGAAATTCCCTTCTCTCTTTCCCTGTTCCCTGTTCAGGTCTCTGAGAGCTTCATAAATCCAGAGCTTTCTAAATCAAGAGCTTTATGAGAAGCAAACAGCTGAACCTGGTTTTGCTGAGGGGAGTTGTGAGAACACCACAGAGGCTCAGGAGATGAGGGATTATTAGCACGTGTGACATGAGAAATGATGGCTCTTGGCACTGCAGCAGTGGCACAGACAACTAGGAGGGTATGATTAATTATTCTCTAACCTTTTCTTTCCTCTTCTTTCTTTCTGGCAGCTTCTTCCCTTTGCTTCCGGATGATGGCTAGTCGGGCAAGGTCTGCCTTGGCTTGCTCTGTTTTCCCAGCGAGGTGCATTTTCATGTATCTTTCTTTTGCCTTTTGTTTCTCTATTTCCTCTCTGTTTTAGGGAAAAAAACCCAACAACCAGTCACCAGGGAGTATCCAGGGAGGCACACAGGGACAGGCAGAGTGGGGGAGGCTTCCCACTGCGAAGGACGGTGAGGACAGACATGGATGACCCACCAAAACTGGGGGGGTCCTTCACCAGTTTTCTATCTATCACAGGTTCTATCTCTTGCAGGGTTTGAACAGGGATGAGGAGAGATTATTTCTACCTTCCTTCAGCTAAATAATGACATGGACACAAAAGGTCAAATGAATTAGCCCCACACCACGCAGCACTGAGACATGTTTTTCCCAGCCTTACCCTCAGAGGTGTCCTGCCGAAGCAATCAATCCCTAATTAAAAAAAAAAGCTTAAATCTTTCCCTCCAAAACTTGCCACTGATAAATGGAACTAGAAGATTAAACTTTGGTTTCCATCTTGTTCATCTGCTCAAGACAAAAATTTCACCACGGTGCCTGGAATCTGGGAAACCACTGCCTGTCACCAGGGCACCTTCTGCAGCAGGAATAAAGTGGATCCAAGGTGACCTCTGGCAAATGGATTTCTGTTACATCTGATTTTTGGCATAAAACTTCAGGATAGGAACGGCCTAAATCCCTCTCACAGCAATATGGTTTCAGGATTTCAGTTACATCTGATTTTGTGGCATAAAACTTCAGGAAAGGAATGGCCTAAATTGCTTTCTCTTAGTGCATCCAGGCTCCAGGATGGCCACAGCTGCTCCCACAGGACAGACAACTTCTGTGAAGTTCACAAGGAATCACATTTTGAAACACAGTGAGCCCTGCTTGAAAGTTTGCTGCTGTTCAGTGTCTGCTTTGGGCAGCAACACACTTAAAGGGTCTCCCTGAAGCACCAACAACACCCAGAGCAGGGAAACACCACCACCCCCCCCCGCCCCCTTGTGAACTGCTGCCACCAGCAAGGATGAAATTCCAGGGATGCACCAAATCCCACCAAGGGAGCAGGGAAGACTCACCTCTCTCGTCGTGAGAGCTCCTTAGGTCCATCCAGGTCCAGCTGAGTGACTTTTTTGGTTGTCTGAATGACACGATTGGGGTTCTCGATGTCTATCAACCCTTCCACGCCTTTGCGCTTTTGCTGCGGTTCAAGAACGAGGTGAGGGGGGTGTTAAATCTCACACTGAGCTGTCTCAGAGCTCATCAAACACACTGCAAAGCACCCCAAAACCCCAAGAGAGAGTTTTACTGCCAGCCAGCAAAACCATTTATGAACCAAGATTGTTATCTCGGCGTTTCAGCCTTTTTTAAAACTCTTCTTGCCTTCGTATTTCATTTCTAAACACACACATGAGTTTTCACTCTGAAGACAAAATGCTGTCAAAAAGAGGCTTTTTGGGCTTCTAAAAATAGTTCTTCCATAAAATATTTATTATAGGTAGCTCTCAAACTCTTGAATCAAGTGCATGAATCTCCCCCTGGCCCACAAATCTGAGTGGTGCCACTGCACAAAGTGCCCTGACAATGACAGTACCTGATAATCCTCATCATCTTCATCACTCTCGTCTGAATCTAAAGACTTCTTCTCCTTTTTGGGGTCTCCTGTTGCTCCTTCACCTCCTTCTTCTTGCTCCTCTTCTTCCTATGGAACCACAGGAAATCAAGAGGAAATGGATGTCAATCAAAATCCCAAATCCAACTCTTAAAGGATGTGAACAGCTTCTTTTACCACTGCCAACATCCCTCATCAAGCAACCAGCAAAGGGGGTGAGCACGGGGCAGAAAGAGGAGTAATTTTGCTAATTCTGTGGTTTTTTTAAGCTTTCCTTAATAAAACAGTGTTGGATGTAACCATCACTATATGATATGGATTGTCACAAAAAAAATAAACCCTTCTCCAAGAGCAGCTCCCTGGTTTGTTGAGAAACAAGACACTCATTTCAAGTGGCTCCTGTTTTTCTGTTCCACTTCCAGTTGGTATTTTTATTAACAACATGGAAGCAGAGGACACTTACACAGTCTGTGAATGACATCACACTGGTAGGAGTTGGAATCATTTTGGAAAACAGGATCAGACTCCTAAGTGGTTTCAGAACTTGGAAATATGACATGAAACCAAGAAGGTGGAATCAGAAAGTAACCCAGAGGAGTTACACTTTGGAAGAAGAAATCCAACACCAGGCTGGAATATGTGGCTAAGCAGCAAACCAAACAATCATCCTGAGTTCCAGCTGGGTAGGACATTAAAGAGGAGTCAACACTATGGCTCAGAACTGCCTGAAAGAGTCATCCTGGAGGTATTCATCAGTATTTCCTACATGGGGTGTAATTATCCTCCTGTGGTCAGTGCTGGGAGGCCTCAGCTGCAATTGTGTGTTTGGGCTTAGGCAGCACTTTCAGAAAGTCACAGAAAAGGAGCAGTCAGAGTGTCACCAGAGCTGTGATAACTTGGGAATCAAGACAGCAAGCGCTGCAAAGAGCAGCCGTGGCTTTTAGGACACCAGTCAGGTCATGGAAGCAGGAGGAGCTGTTACAGTCCAATGCTGGGGCACAGAAACACACCCAAAAAAAAGGCCTCATGTCAGAAAACCCTGTTATCTCTCCCTGCAAGTCAGAGGCAAACAAGAAAATCATGTTTACAGGGAAAAGTAAGGAGTTTGGTCCTTTAAGCCTAGAAGAGGGCAAATATAATAATTTCAACATACAGTAAGACGTAAAGATGTGAGCCCTTGTTCTCCAAAGCCGAGGTGCAGAGCACAGATTAAAAAAAATTAGCTGACACTGGAGACTGGAATGATGAAATATGGGGAGAAAGTATCTCCAGGGCTGCTGAGTAATCAGCTCCCTTGTCCTTTAACCTTCAAATGGTGAACTGGATGGTCCACCACGCCTCAGGAACCAGGCTGGTTGACACCCTACAGTCTCCCTAGCTGGGAATATTCAAGTCCATACTCTAAACACTGTTGGAATGATCTTAGCAATGCCTGAGCTGCCATTGCTCCTGAATCACAAGTAATCAGGCTGGACAAGCCAGGAATCATGGCAGGAAGCACACAGTGGAGGCAAACACATACCCTTGCCTTTTGCTTTTCTGCCTGGAGCTGGGCATCAATCTCTTCAGGACTCGTGTACTGTCTTGCTCGGCCTTTGTGGCCTCCTTTTCTACCTGCACAAAATAATGAAATTAACAAATGGGTTAGTGATGAACTTCCACAAAGGTCTGTTCCTCCTGCAGCACTCTCTGGATTTTCAGTGCAGATTGGACAAACCAAAATAGCTCCTCTGATGGGACCTAAAGAACAAAAAACCCACACTGAACTTGGTGAAACGCTCCAAGATTTTTGGTAAGATGCACAGAGAATTGGGATTATTGATACCACCCTTCCCTGCCTGCACTCGTGGCCTCTCTGATTGCCTTCCCAGGCTGCCAAGGGGTGCACAGTCCCACAGCAGATCCCAGTTCCCTGCACAGGGGGAATCCCAGTGTGTTCCTGTGGTTACAACCAACATTCCCAAAGCTTGGCTCTGTTACCCCTCCCCTGCACTGAGGCTGTGCCAGGGGAAAAGAGGAAGCTGACTGGACAAAAGCTTTGGGAATGACAGTGAGAGCTGAAGGAGCACTGAAAGGAGCCTTCATGCCTTACTGCCCTCCTCACTTTACCTGCCCAGGACAACAGGAACCTTATGGTGATGGGGAGGGATGATGATCATCCCTCCTTCCCTGGGATTGCATGGGATCCATGGGAGACCTGCCACTGCTCTGTCACTGTGTGCTGTTGGACTGGGAGGGACTGGGAGCACCAGGGCAGGCAGCCCCTGCAGGCTGTGAGCTTTAGAGACCCCACATTTCCTGACCAACTCTCCTGGCTCAGCAGAGACAAACTCTCACATGTCTCAGCTCAGTAGAAGCGGAGCTATGGAATAAATTATCCCAAAATCCCCACTGTGAAGCCTTACAGACTCCAGAGATGTTTTACCATGAGAAAAAGGGCAGCACAGACACCAGAGCCTTCTCCCTGCCCTCAGCTGGGGAGGCTCGTGGGCTCTCATACTGCAAGCACAACTTGCTGCACGCACACAGACGGGTGTTTTCTGCTTGTCTGTTCCCACCATCCCACGTGGCAACGCTGACACCCTCTGGGAAGGGAATCTACCATGGGAATACTCTGGAAGAGACATTACCTCACTGCCCAGCCCATGACATCACTCCAAATGGAGCAGCACTAAGATCTCTGACACACCAAGAGGGGCCAGGCAGCTCCTCATCCAGCTGCTCCAGAATTCCACACTGGGCTGGGGACTGAGGAACACAAAACCCTCATCACTGCAAATAAACAGGGGTGATAAGGCGGAAAAGCAACTAAACAGGAATTACTTTGTATTAAAAGCCTAAAAAGAAGCAAATGGAGGAGTGAAGCCCATGAGAGTGACTGTGGAGAGCTCAGGGAGTGCAGGGCCGTGGCTCTGCTCCCAAAACCTCAGTCAGACACGGGCAGTGCTGGTCCTACACCTGCCACTGACCAGCTCAGGGTCTCAGTTTTCCCATCTGCAAAACGGGGATGATTCTCTTCCTCCTCTGTGAAGCATTTTTAAAAAGTCATCACCTGCAGATTTCACCTGCAGCAAAGCCCACTGTGCCAGGCACACCCTCAAACACCTCTGTCTTCAGCTTTAAATAGGAAAATTAAGGGATTTAAATGAAAGAGAACGGAAGGATACTGATGGAATCACTTCTCTTTTAAATCAAGTTATCAAAAAAACCCCAAACAAAATAATCACAAATAATCCTGTAAAAAAATTTATTATTGGCTGATTAATGACCCCTCCCCCCCTTTATATTAAACAGAAGCGTCAAAATCCGCTGACTGCCAACAATTCACTAATTCCCACTGACTTGAGGCCGGGGGGGGGGGAAGAAAATGAGCAAAGATCCCTCTTTTCCCAAAAAAAGCAAAAGGTTCGAGTCAAACATTTAAAGCCGTGCAACGAAACAAAAAGCAGGAAATCCTGGGTTACAGGGCATTTAAATACGGAAAATGGGGTTAGAACCGGCCTTCGCAAAAACCACGTGAAAGCTCCAGCCCCATCTACCAGCACCGGGGCAGATGGGCACAAAATGAGGGGGTTAAAGAAAATCCAAACCGGGAATCGGGTCTGGCGCTGAAGCCTGGGAAATGCTGATGAAATAAACGGCAGGGAAGGGGGAACGGGGAGGGCCGGCCCGCGTTAAACGTGTGCGACCGGGGTTTGCCGGAGCCCATTATGCAGATGCGGCCTGCGGAGAAGGTTCTGGGTGGATCCAGCCCGGCCGTGACAGCCCCGTCAGCTCCTGAATCACACGAGGAGCGAGTCGGTGCCCGCTCGGGAACACCCAGGACGCGGCCACATCAAAGGAGCCGCGTCTGGAGCCCCCGGAGCCCCCACCGGGGTCGGGACCCCCTGAGCCCCTTTCCCGGCCCTTGGGAACGGGATGGCCCTGAGCCCCGGGGTGGCCGGGACCCCCTCCCCGTGAGCCCCAAGCCCCGTCCCGGGGGAGCGGCCGCGGCTCCCACGGCGGTGGGAGCACACGGAGCTCCCACCGGGAACACGGGGGGGGATCACGGGTGGGGGGGACCCGCGCCCCCCGCCCCGAGGCTGCCCCGCTTTGGGGGTACAGAGCGGACACCCCCAGCCCCGCCGTGTCCCGGGGGGGGGAGCGGGAGGAACCCCCAGAGGAACCCGAAATCCACCCCCCACCCCCAGAGCCCACCCACAGCCGCGGAGCGCCCTCAGGGACCCCCCCAGGAAAGCAGAGCGGGACCCTCCGGTGAGGGGGAAAGGAACCCCCCCCACCCCCCGAACCCCTCCACAGGCCGGGAGAGGGGGCGGAACGGGCCCCCCGCGGCATCTCCCCGGCCTGGGGTGAGGGACACGATCCCTGCCCACCGCCCTCCCCTCCATCCCTCCCCCCGGGCTCAGCCCCTCCACCTTTCGGCATCGCGGCGATGGCGGCGCGGCCCCCCCGGCCCGAGCGGCGCCCCGGAACCGGATCCGGGACCGCCCCCGCCCGCAGGGCCCCGAGCGGGGCCGCCCTCGCTGCCCTCGGCCCGGCCCGGGCCGGCTCTGTCCCGGTGCCTTCCCGGTCCCGGGGGTTTCTCTCCCCGCTCCCGGCCCCGGGCACGGCGGCGGGAAGGGCGGCGGGAGGGGGGAAGGTGTGTTGGGTCGGGCAGCGCGCGGGGCGGCCCAAGGGCGGGGCCGCGGGAGGACCCCGGTGACGGAGCGGGAGCGACGGGGGAGGAAGAGGGATTGGGATTGGGAACGGGACAAGAACGGGGATCGGGACTGACATCGGGACCGAGATCGGGACCGGGAGCGGCGGGTGAGCCGGGCCGGGAGCGGGACAGGGAACGGGATCGGGGCTGGGACTGTGACCAGAACAGGGAGCGGGGTCGGGACAGGGACTGGAATCGGGGCTGCGGCCTCGGGCGGCGAGCGGGGCCGGGACCGGGATCAGGACAGGGACTGGGATCGGGACCGTGACCTGAACAGAGATCGGGACCGGGATCTGCGGCCTCTCCTCTCCCCCAGCGCCCCCGGGTTCCGCTCTGCGCCGTCGGTGCCGGGCCCCGGGCCTCGCCCCGCTGTCACCGGGAGCTCCCGGAGCTGTCGCCTCGGGTGGCCCGGGGTGGGGGAGGAGAAATACCGATTTACTGTGCAGCAAACACAGGGATTTCACCCCTCTCACGAGCTCCGTGAAGCTCGTTTTCGCCCTCGAAGTGGAAAACAGGAAAAGGGCACAGGAGCCTCAAGAGAAACGCATCTGCCAGCTGTTTTCCTCTCTTTTTCCCCAGTGATCCCGAGGCAGTGCAGGCAGACCCTCGAGCCGTCGCTTGTCCCCCTCTGTTCCTGAGGCAATGCCCAAAGTGAAGAGGAGCAGGAAGCCCCCCCCGGATGGGTGGGAGCTCATTGAGCCCACGCTGGACGAGCTGGATCAGAAGATGAGAGAAGGTGAGCGAGGCTGTGACCCCAGAACAAGCTCCAAGGAGCTGCTTCGCGAAGCTCAGCTTGCCCTGCACGTACAGATGGACCTGTTCTGTCCAGTGGTGCTGAGCCTGGGCCGGGGCTGGTCCCTGGGTTTGGTGTGAGCTCAGGTTACAGAGCACAGAGCTCTGGTTACAGGTTGGTTTAGGGCTGAAGCTCCCTTGGGTGTGGAAAGACTTGTAGTTCTTGTCCAGGCATGAAGTCACCCCCCATCCCAGTGTGGGTCACTGTCACCCCACTGCCAGTGGTTTTATTCCCTAAAGGAACTGTTCCAGGTCAGGCCCCTTTGAGTCTTCTCCCATTAATCTCAGTCTTATCCCTGCCATGTATTCAAGTTATGAGTGCCCTTGGACCAGTTTATTGCCAAGTGACTGAGGAAATAATTTGCCATCTGAACCCTGGTGTCTGTGTTCCCTCCCAGCGGAGACGGAGCCGCACGAGGGGAAGAGGAAAGTGGAATCCCTGTGGCCCATCTTCAGAATCCACCACCAGAAAACACGTTACATCTTTGACCTCTTCTACAAAAGGAAAGCCATCAGCAGAGGTGAGAGGGCAGGGCTTTACCTTGGGCAGGGGAAGACTGGAGTGAGTTGTTCACCTGTGGATGTACCTGAACTGGGAGCTGGTGGGAAGGATCAGGTTTGTGGGGAGGGAGGGTGAAGGGGAGGCTTTGCAGCTGGTTACTACAGCCAGTAACTCCTGACAGTGTTCCAACACCTCCCTGTGGTGCTGTCTGCCCCTCCCCAGAGCTTTATGAGTACTGCATCAAGGAGGGCTATGCTGACAAGAACCTGATTGCCAAGTGGAAGAAGCAGGGCTATGAGAACCTGTGCTGCCTGCGCTGCATCCAGACACGGGACACCAACTTTGGAACCAACTGCATCTGCAGGGTCCCCAAAAGCAAGCTGGAAGTGGTGAGTGTGCAGCTTGTTCCTCTGCTGGTCTGGACCTTTGTAGGACCTGGTCTGACTTTCTGTGGGGTCAGGGACAGCAGAGGAGGTTGTGCTGTTCTTCCTGGTAATTTCCTCCACCTTTTCCTACCTTTGTTGGTAGATTTAGTTCTAAAGTTATTGTCAGCTTTGGCACTCATTTAAAGCTGTTAAAGTATAGGAAATAACAGAAATCTACACAGTAGAAACACTTCCCACACACAGCCCTTCCCTGCCTCAAGGCCTGAGGCTGCTCTGTCTGTGCCTTGGCTGAAACACCCTCCTCGTGTTTGTTTTTCAGGGCAGAATCATTGAGTGCACTCACTGTGGATGCAGAGGCTGTTCTGGGTGAAGCCTTTGGTCATCAAACTGCTTTGGAAACTCTGAGGGACGTCCTCCTCCTCCTCCTCAATGGACTATGAGTGCAATTGCACCACTTCCTGGGATGGGATATTTCTGTAAAGCAATTAAAGCAGCAGCAGCAGCATCACCTGGATCCTGCATAAATGGGGGGGAGGGGGTGCTTTGGAGTAGGGTTTTGTGTAGCCATTTATTTTAAAATAAAGTTTGCCTTCCTGAGAGTGGTGTCATGTTCTGGCAAAACATTCCTGTGCCCCTTTTCTCCTGTTGGATGCATTCTGGGTGCTTGGTTTGAAGGTTGTTCTTCTGAATGTGGGTTGGTTTTCAACCAGATCTCACCCCTCTTTCTCAACTAACTTCAGTTTAAAAGGCTGTTTGGAAAGAAAATAATACAGTTCCCAAGCATCCAGTTGGATTTGAGCTCTTCCCTGACCTTGTGTAGGTGGAAGCTGAATTTCACTGGAATTCTCTGGCATTAATGCATAAATCCCTTCTGGAATGCCAGCAGTCTAGAGACTTACAGGTCACATGTGGAGTGACACAACCAGCACTGAGCCAAAGGCCTGTTGAATCTGATTTTGCTTCTTCCTTGTTTAGCACAGGGTTTGCTGAACTCCAGCCTGTCTAATCCTCTTAAGGAAATCCACTGAAAACGTATTTGCTTCTCCTTAAAACAAAATATTTTATTATGTAGAAGCAGCTTTACTACAAGCAGCTTGAAGCAGCAAGTCATGCATGTTCCTTGTGCTGGAAGGACTTGAAATGCCCTCCTCCTGCTCACTGTTCCTGCACAGCCTCGGCCTCGCTGTCCTGCACCCCACGTTTGGCTGTCCTGTATTTGGCCCAGGGGTGGGGGGTCTCCTCTCCAGCCATAACTTTTAACCACCGGTAGTAGTAGCCACGGAAACCATCAATCTTCTCCAGGTATGGGTTCCTGGACTTGTACTGCAAACAGAAACCCAACAAAACAAGTGTCTGTTAGACAAGAACTCACTTCAGTGCCGACACAGCTACAAGCTGCTACCGAAGAAAGAGCGATCACCTGTCAGCCAGATCAGACAAACCCAAAGGAAAACTCAGGCATCTACAATTCCCCTCCCTTGGTGGTGTCCTTTGTGGTGCCTTCACACCCTGAGCAGTGCTGGCTCCTTACCCTGTCGAATTTGGGGGGGTACTGTGCTGCAAACTCCAGCTGGCGGATGATCACCTCGTTGGGAGGCACCTGGTTGTTCCTCATGTCCCGCAGGATCTCTGTCAGGTAGCTGTAATCCAGCTTCCTCACAGCACCAGCAATGAGGGTGCTGTAGATGTACTTGTTGGGAGTTATTCCAGACCTCTGGAAACCACAAATGCTACAGTTAAACTTGTTTATCTGCTGACTAGTACAGGACTCCGAGGAGGAAAAGGCACATGGACAGGCTCCTTCTCACACAAGGAGCACAGCTCCCTGGAAGGGAGAGAACACAACCACAAAACAGCAGGTATTTTAGCAGCATTAACCCTTCATTTTGCCTCTTCCTGCAGCTTGAACCCCAAGCAGCAGCAGATTTTTCTTTGATTACCTTCAAATCTGAGAGCAGCTGCAGTCCATCCTTCTCCTGGTGGCAGGCAATTGCTAAGTTACAGAATGTCTGGAGGTTGGGTGACAGTCCCCTCTTCACCAGAGCTGGCAGCACGCTCTGCAACACACAAGTCTTGGCATCAGTTCCCAAAAAGCATCACTACAGTTTTCCAGACAGGGAGCTGGATGTGCTAGAATGGAATCCATAAATACTTAGAAATTAACCCAAGTACCAGTTTGTGGAAAAGCGTGAGATCCCAGTTTCTGTCACAGATCCCAGTTTCTGTCATGGACAGAGAGATGGGTCTCTGAGCAAAACACAGGAGGTGTGAGACAAGGAGGTGGTGACAGGGCTGGTTCTGAGGTTTTGCTCTCACCTTTGCTCCCTCCAGGTCTCCCTGTTTGCTTTTCTTCCTTATTAAAGTGTTAAAGAAGGCCACATCTACTTTCACTTTATGCTCATCCAGCAGTGCCAGCAAGGAGGACTCTGAGGGGCTTTGGGGTTCCACCAGCTCAGCCAGTAACGTGAATGTTTTAATGTTGGGCTCTGCACTGTCCTCTTTCATTTTGTTCAAGAATCCCTCCACATCCCCCATCAAAGCCAGTCTGTGGGATGGTGTGGCCACTGTCCCCAAGGAAACCACGGCTGCGTGAGGCATCCTGGAATCCAGCAAGTTGGGCAGGTGGCAGAAGGGCAGCTCCTGGCTTGGGTGTGCCTGTTCCAGCTCCATCTCACTGTGGCCTCTCCTCATCAAGGCTCCAGCCCTGCTGTGGGTGACACTAGGGCTGTTGGGAGCAGCTGGTTCTTCTTCAGCCTGATTCACATCTTTATTTTGTCGCTGAATCGGTTCCTCGGGCTGCACCGAACTCTCCTGAAATAGCTGCTTTTCCATAGCTTCCACATCCAGCCGGACAGCAACACTCTCTGATCCCTCCTTCCTCCGATTTCTCATCCTTTCCTTCTGCTTCCCAGGTAGGAGCCGTAGCTGAGGTGAGTTCTCAGGGGGTCTGAGCAGGAGTTCAGAGGCCAGGACGGGGTCGCCGATCCCACAGTCTCTCGCCGCGCGCAGCATCAGGTTGTAGGTGTGGCTGTCACCCTTTATCCCAAGTTTAGTCATTTGTTTCCAAACCTGAAGAGGGGAAGATGCACACCAGATGTGATATTAAACAACAGGAGCACGTCTAGCAGGCTGTAAGCACGTCTGTCAATGGGATCTGTGTCGTTTACAGCACGACAAGGGGAGATGACAAGGGCAGTGACCTCGAGTTAGTGGAGCCCTGTGAGATGATCCAGGGCTGCTCACCAATGGGATGTCCTGGTGGAAGCCTAGTTTTCAGAACTTGTCCTAGGAGGAGCTGAACTCCTCCCGTTTCACCAGCCCTGAGCCATCCACTGTGTTGAAGTGATGAGTTACAACACAGCAGCACTTTCCCCCCCCAGTTAGAACACGAGGACACACCTGCAGGGCGTATCGGAACCCATTTTCACTGTCCTTTATGCAGCTCATGAGAAGGAAGCTGAAGGTCTCAGCTGTCAGGACATGCCCCTTCTGCACAATCTCCTGAAAGAGCAGAGAAAAATTAAACTTCCCAGTTATCCATTCTGGAGCAACACGACGACTTCCCGGAGCTTTAACCACAGCAGACCAGGTTTGACGCGAGAAAAGCGACCCGCTTACCTTGAGCACGTCGAAGCACATCCTGAGGTCTGAGCAGAGGGCACAGACCTTCAGCAGGGCGTGGTAGGTGATGAGGTTCAGCTCCTCGTTCTTGCTCTGCAGCTGCTGCCGCAGTTTCAGGGCGCTCTGCAGCCCCGAGTCCTTCCACGGCGACTCGGCACAGGCGTTGAACAGGGCCGTGTAAGTGGCCTCCGTGGGCATCAACCCTCGTTTTTTCATCTAAGGGAAGAGGAGGAGGAGCTGAACTTGCTTCTGTAAGGCAGGACTCGTGGAGTTTTTTACCTTGCTTTTAAGAGCTGCAGGCTAAGAAGGTGCCAACGCTTAACTCAGAGGCGTTTTGGAGACAAAGCGAAGCGACTGAATGTTTGGAACAGTTTTAGAGTGGGAAAGTGTTTTGAGAGAGAACTTAAACTTACGTCATTGTACAGCCTGAATGCCTTCTTCACGTAGCCAACCCTGCCACAGCCACCAATGAGAACGGTGTAATTGCTTTCCTCTGGCTGGAGACGCTCCTCCTTCAGCATCTGCACCTCAAACAGCTCCAGAGCCTCTGCCAGCTACAGGGAAGAGGAAAATCCACAATAAGGGAACAAGAGAATGAATCACAATGGATATTAATACATGCAGCTGTGGGCAGATAGCAGTAGGAGTCCTACAGAGCGTGGGGTTCCTCACAAGAAGGCTGGAGAGGGACTTTTGACAAGGGCATGTGGTGATAGGACAAGGGGGAATGGCTTTAAGCTGAAAAAGGGGAGATTTAGATTAGGAAGAAATTCTTCCCTGTGAGGGTGATGAGGCCCTGGCACAGGTTGCCCAGAGAAGCTGTGGCTGCCCCATCCCTGGAAGTGTCCAAGGCCAGATTGGACGGGGCTTGGAGCAACCTGGGATAGTTGAAGGTGTTCCTGCCCATGGCAGGGGGTGGGACTGGATGAGCTTTAACACCCTTTCCAACCCATACCATTCTGGATTCTACAGACAATTCTACAACAAATTCTTATTTTTCTTCTTTCTCCAGAGATACCGAGCCATAGATGGGCCAGAGCTGCATCTTTCATCAGTGATATTAAAAAAAAGAGAGAAGAACTGGGCCCAAACCTTGTCCTCTTTGATGAGGGCCTTGCACCGTAGGAAGTACCAGTAAGGTGTGTTCCTAGGGCCGCCTCGGGGTTTCCTTTCTGGTTCTTCCTCTCCTTCTATTTGAAGCTTTAAATCCCAAAAGCGTGATGAGGTTTTGTGGTAATACTTCCTAGAGGAAAACTTATCAGACAGCGTCCCGAACTCCACGCCTTCGTCATCGCCTTCCTCCTCCTCCTCCTCAGGGGCTGCGGTGCCGCTGCCAGCACCGATGTGTCTGGGGCCGCTCCCGGGCGGTTTGCAGGGGGGCTGTGAGGAGCTGCACAGCCGCGCCAGCGGGGACCGGGGCAGGAGTGAGCCCGGCCCGGAGCCACCGCCGGGGGCCGCGCCCGCCGCCCGCAGCGCAGCCGGGGAGGCACCGCGGAACCAGCGCGGGACGAGGAGCCGCAGCGAGCTCATGGCGTGCCCGCTGCCCCGGGGGGAAAGCGGAGCGGGGGGGGCCGAGCGGGCTCGCAGCGTGCGGGGAGACACCCGGAGAGGGACGCGAGTCCGGCCCCTCCACACGCCCCGCCGCCCCCGCCCCGCTCCTCCCCTCACCGCTCCTCCCCTCACCCTCAGCGCCTGCGCGCGCGCGCGGGTGG
>JAWWLV010000035.1:13469321-13496089 GCA_035041135.1 Platyrinchus mystaceus
CCCTACAGCCTTTGGGATCCAAGGATGCTCAGCAGAGGTTACTTTGGTTTCTGCGACTGAAACGGTGGCAGCAGTCAGATCACCTCTGTACTTCATTCCACTGCTGTTTCCTTAAAGCTGTTGCTTTGCAAAATTTGCCTTTTCTGGACCTTTTATAATCTCTGCTGCTTTTGGCCAGATGGATTTTTCCTTAAGGGGAGAAGAACAGGAGGAGAATGGCCTCTGTATAGATATTGGCTGTCTGTGCTGGGAAGGAAAATGAAGGCAGAAGAAATGAGCTGTTGAACCCATGGTGTTGTGAGAGGGATGAGTGAGACATTTTAGGGAATAACCAACCAATCAGCCAATCTCACAAGCAATTTGTCTTTGCTCATTATAAGGCAACACCATAGTGGGAGAAATGCAGAGCCATTCTTCAGAAGATTTATTGCCCTGTAGCATCTGCGCGAGAAAACTCCAAGTGCTGAGTAGAGCAGGAAATTGGAAGTAGATTGCACAACCTGCAATTCAACAAAGTTCTTGGATCTTCTGTGGAAAGAGAGCTGAGTTTCAAAGCTGGCTCTTGTCTCGTCAGGCTTTCTCGGTCCTGGGAGAGGAACCAGTGTGGGTTTGATTAGAGCTCATGGAGGCTTTCTCATTTACTGGTCTAGCTAATAAGAGCATCCCACAGTGCTGCTTGAACCAGAACAGAGGGAAACACTTCCCAGTGCCGTGATGGATCTAACTGTGCCTACAATTAGTGAACCAAATGCACTGCTGTGAACTCCAGGAGTTTACAGGACCTCTGAGTAGAGAGGGGTGCCTGTGATCCCTGCTGTGAACATAACTCTTTACAGCCCTCTGTATGTACAGCATTTTCTCAGAAACCAGCCTCAGGGACAATTATGCATTAATAGCTACTTCTTTCAGAAGCAGCCAGCCCCGCTCCTGAGAAACAGCTATTTTCAGGCAGTCTTGTTCCTGAGGAACTGCTATTTTTAGTGGGTTCTATTTCTGAGGCAAAAAAAAGAAGAAGAAGCCATTTCTGTATCCCTCCACCATGGCCCAGACCCACTGGCTGTGGTTGACTTGCATTTTGCAATAAACATTTCCTCTTCACATCTCAGTAGCCTGAAGAAAGTGGTTCTCCAGCCATTACAGAGAGCAGCAATCTGAGCTGGGGATAATTATGCAGGGAGGGCTTGTGGGAGGCAAAGCCGTGCTCACATACTATAGATTCCATTAGAAGGAGTAGGGAGATGTAATGGGGCTCTCCTGGGAGATGCAGGACTTTTAGATACCTAATTTGGAAGTCCGTTCTGGTATCCATTTTCAACATCCCAAGAGTAATGATTAATCCTGTACTCCAGGTTTCTCTGAATCAGTTTGTAGCTGTAGTAAATATGGGCTGAACACAATAACGTCACTGAGGCCCTGGGTAAATGACTTGAGGCAAGAGAAGCTCAGGGTCTGTGGCCATTAACTCACTGTGCACAGTCATCTGGCAGCGATTGCGACTCAGGAATCTGCCAGGGAGATAAAAGAGGCTCCGTCAGAGCTGAGGAATGTGGTGTTTTGCAACAGAAGTATCTAATGTGCTGAAGGCCCCATAAATGAACCCCAGCAATGCCGTGTTCTCATTCCTGCAGCGTCCCAACTGCATGGACGCGGAGATCTTCCCTATGTTCTTGCGGCCACGGCCTTTCAAGGGGCATTTAGGAGATGTAACCACATGAAAATTCCACTAATACCTTTTTGTTATTTGCAGATTTAATGCAAATGCTGTGTCCTGACACAAGGGTGAAGTGACTCTCACCATGATGAGGCTGTCCTGAATTTCAGCAGCGCCCGTGCAAAGTTCATCTCAGGTGTGTTCTGATCTTTTCCCTACAGCTGCTTCTGCCTCTGGTAACTGTGTGGGTGAAGATAGCAAGTTTGGATTAATTTTGTTGCCCAGAGAGGTTGTGGATGCCCCATCCCTGGAAGTGTTCAAGGCCAGTTTGGACAGGGCTTGGAGCTACCTGGGATGGTGGAAGGTGTCCCTGCCCATGGTGGTGAGTGGAACAAGATGGTCTTTAAGGTCCCTTCAACCCAAACCATTCTGTGACTCTATGAACAGTGGCATCAGCAATGAGTATGCACTGGAACCATGGTTTGTATATATCAGGAGATCTTTTCTTGGCAGGGTGTTGCTGTCTGGATTCAACAGAATCAGCAGCTTTAGTCTTTGAACAGGGTCATAGCAGTGCTGAAAAAAAGCCGCCCATCCTTGCTCTGGCACCGTTTGCTCAGGGGCTGCTCTCGAAGACTCTGGTGTGTGTGTGTGTGGTCTGAAGGTCACTCTTTCTGGGGAAGAGGCTCTTCTTTGCTGTCTGAGTGAGAATGGGGGGAGGCTGTTAGCAGTTCAGCCTTGTAAGCAGTTTCCCTTCTCTCTTGTGCAGGCAATACTGATGAAGTTGGTCTGTAAGTGAAGATTATTTATCTTGTTTTTAACCCTGTGCAGGAGAAGAACTCGGTTGTGCTTGTCCTGCAAAATCAGACACTCCTCCCGCCCCTCTTTTTATAACATATTCTTCGTATCCTCCCATCTCCAAGAAAAGTCATTATCTCTGGACAGTTTCTTGAAACCCAATTGCCTTTATATTCTGGTCATAAGCAGAGCATTGTTCAAAGTGGGAGTGAGTCGTGGCTGCTTTTATCACAACGAGAACCCATTATTGGCACTTTTCCCTTTTCACTGCTTCACTAGAGAAAGGCGGGCGAAAAATGGGACAGAAATCTAGGAAATGAAGGGTAATTTACAGTTCACAAAGGAGCAGTAAAAATTAATTAGCTGTCTGAAGATCCTTTCCAACCTGGGCCTGGAGTTCGTGCCAGCTCTCTGTGTTGCATAAACTGGCTGTGCTGTGCTAGGCTGCTGAGATCAGGCTTGTGCTGCGAAATTGAGGCTGGTTGCTGAGGTAGACGTCCTTCAGGGCATGCAAAATGTGTACACACACCTAATTTGGTGTGCCAAAAAGACATGATGGTGCATATAACTCAGGCCATTACATGCTCAACTGGCTACTTAAGATGTTCACTATTAGTTGTCACAGTAACTGCTCATGTAAATTACTGATGCAGTTATTCACGTAATTTAACACTGAGCTCCTTTGAAAATCCCGGCCTAATTCCTCCTCTTTTTTCACAACGGTGTCTGCATGAGCGAAACACACTTTACACACCATATCCATATGGTCCAGTTCCAAAAGGGGACAGAGCCCCCTTTTAGAAGGACCAGGGAGGTGACAAGATACTGGCCCAGCCGGGCTCTGGGCCAGTTTGGTCGTGCTGTGGGATGCAGGAACTGAGCAGCTCCAGCATCTTGCCAATCATGTTGCCAGCCCTCCAGTCAAGCCTGAGATCCCCACCTGGAGAAAGAACTTCACAAATCAGAAATGTCCTAAATTGGATCCTTTTTTGGTGCATAATTTTCAAAACTGTAATTTCCATTTGAGAACTATTTGTCCTGATCCTGAGCGTCAGCTGAACTCATTTTTTTTCCCTGTAGTTTAATTTAGGCAGCAGATGCCATCAGAATGTTAATGCCTTCTTAATTCTCACCTACATGCTTTTATTCTTATTAATTTTGTTATCTGGGGCTTTAATATTCTATTTTTTTTCCAGCCTTGATCAGTTGAAATAATTTGATGGCAGAGTTTCAACAGGGCTTGCACTGGGAAAGTGTGTAATGGTGCATCACCAATGTGTGTTGCTGTGTATCCTGCAGCGTGCTCAGCTGTTGTACGGCGAGAGCATGAATCATGTGATGGTTTTAGGTGATTATAGATGAGGCCTCACTTATCCCTGCTGTGAACAACTAGAGAGCAACTAGAACAACTAGAGAGCTTTAAGGGCCGTTTCCCTGGTTCGGGATTTCGCCCGGCGCAGTCGAGGGTCGGCGATCCAGGAGTGCGATCCCAGCCTGTGGAAGTGCAACTGAGCTTGCACTCAACGTGCTTGGACAGCTGCCCGGCCACAGCGGATGCTTTCAGTCAGCACCCTTAAACCACTGGTATGGGGAGGCGATGGAGGTGTCCCCAGAGCACTCCCTGCTCCCAGCTCAGGGGCTCAGGGGTGGCGCTTGGTGAACGAGAGCCGCGGGGAGCGGGGCAGAGATCATTCCCAGCTGGGATGAAGTGCTGGAAGATGTCCCCTCCCAGGACCAGAGGGCAGCAGGAGCTCTTTGCAGAGAGGTAGGGGTGGATGGGTTCACTGCTGCTCCCCAGGCGATGCCAGATCCGACTGCACAGGACTGTCTCTCTTGCTTGGGTGCTGGGAGGCAGCAGGTTTGGCTGCTGAGACAGATTTAGTGAATGTCACCTAGGAAAGGATGTTCCAAGCTGTCTAGAAGTAACAAAAATAAAGTTAAGGATTGACAGAGAGAATGAGCGGTTTTACTAATTTGATCAAAACACTTCTTAGAGAAAGAGGAAGAGAAATGCCCAAATCCCAGACAGTTTCCCTCCCTCCTGTCAACAGACAGAGGCGAGGCCTTGACAAACTTTACCAGCTACTTTGGTACAACTTTAACAGGTAAAGAAGTTGTTTCTCCCAGGAAAGAGTGAGAATGACCCCAATTTACCTGCCAGGTAGAGGCAGAGAGGAGAAAGGAACTATTTGACCCTTTACATTATGATAAAACTCTGCTCTTAATGAACTCACAGGTGGGTTTGAGGCAGGAGGCTGGAAGGTTCCTTTATCATGACTGAGAGATACAAGATAAGGTTTTTCTGGAGAGACTGTTCCCATCATGAGAGAAAAGACAGAAGAGAAGGAAAGGGATGTGGATGAATCAACATTTTCCTGTGTTTCTTCTCAAGCCCAGTTTCTACAGTGGGTTCTCACATGTGCATACTTAGTGCTCCCAATTGGCTTTTTCTACCCTTAAACTCCCCAGTGAGTCCTGACAAATCTGAGTCTGTGTGTTTGCAAATACACCTTTTCCTAATGCACCCCCAAACATGTCTGAGTAGAGTCCCACCCCAGATGTGCCCTGTACAGGCTGTTATGAATAACTGGCTGGTCTGTGAGGGGCTGTGCACCATATCTGTGCTCCAAGCCGGGCAGATTCCAGTCAGCACTATGTGATTGGAAGTGCTGATGGTGTCTGTTGGAGCACAGTGACCCCAGACCAGAGCGTGGTCATGTCTGGGCAGTCTGAAGGGTGACTAAAATGGCAACGAGCTCGTGAAGGAAAATCTCTGCATTGAACCAAAGAACTGCACAAGGCAGGGGCCTGGGTAACAGCTGCATCCAGCAGTGTGGTGGGAAAAATCCGAGCAGGGGGAAACTGTGGCTTTCATTTGGGCAGATGGAGTCCAGCTGCTGATGGGATCAGGGATGGGACAGCATCCTCTGGAAAGCTGGGATTAAGATCCACAAGCAGTGCATGCAAATTAGGCGTGAGATTATGCACACGAGAAGCACCACGGTCTTCTGGTATTTTGGTTGGCTTCCAGGTTCGGATTTGGAGCCCTTTATTTCTGGTGCATGAAGGCAGCAGCTGATGTGCTGAGCCTCAAAAGATGCCTCTGCCCCCAATGTCCGGATTCCAGCACGGCCCAGTGCAGTGGCAGCCACACACTCAGCACAGGCTGTTCCCCCTCCCTCCCTACCCCCTCCACGGGAAAGGGGATCCTTCTGCAAACCATTCCCAGCTTGGATAGAGATGCCAGAGGACAAAGTTCCAGAGGCCCAGGTCCTTGCACAGGCTTTGCCCTGTCCATCACCCATTAAGAGTTGATAGCTTTCTGGCTGATGCGACCTGCTGCATGACACATCGGGCACTGTGTGTACGACTCAAAGAGGTTGATGAGAGCTTTCTGAATCATTCATGGCCCGCTGAAGTAGGTGAGTGACTGATGCTGTCCTTATCCTTTTAGAGAAGGATGCTCAAGCACAAACAGGTTAAGAGATTTAGTGGAGGTCCCGAAGGAGGAAGCATCACAGCTCAGAAATAATGCTTGGTCCCATGCTCAGACAATTATTCTTCACTTGTTTCTCTCTGAAAATCATGTACTAAGCTTTAGGGTTATTGGGGCTGGTCAGCTCATGCTGCATGAACACCATAATGTGAATTTAGCATTTTCCACTGGTTTTTTGGTAGTTCATGAATCAATCCCAGTTCACCAGTTTCTGCTGTGTCTCCATGATAAGCTTTCTCTCTTGGTCAGTGTTCTGTGTGCTTGGTTGTTCACTCAGTTCACATGTTTTTTGGGGGTTTTTTTTGATCTTGTTCTGAGGAACAAGTCTCTTTTTAAAAACAAGGAAATCCTAAATCTTAGATTGCTGCTAACATTCCCTGGGGCTGCATGGAAGGATTTGTTCTTTAGGCTTCCTGAATGGTTTCTTGGTTTGCAGGACCTCCCGCCTCAGTCATGAACAATGTTGTTATTTGTGTCTTTATTGCATCCAGACACTGATCTGGGCACCAGTGATGCAGGTGCTGGACAAACACTGAGCAACTGGGTGGTCCCTGTCCTAAGGAACTTATGAGATCAGGATTTGCAGTGTGCTGCAGGTCAGGTCTGTCTTCATCCTTCCGGCTCTAGTGCAATGGTGAGAGGGAAATGGTAGAAAGAACAGAGTGAGAAGAAGGTCTTCTGCCTGAGTTGTCCATCTGAGGTAATCCCAGGATAGTGGGGGATTGAGGAATTCATATATATACACTGGTAAATATGTATAAATGAGGGATTTGAAGAGACCTTCGTTCTGTTTGGGAACAATTACAATTCCTGCTAAATAAGACTCAGCAATTCATGTGGCAACTAGGGTGGTCTTGATTTTTAACCAATAAAAGAACCAGACTCTTGATCCCTGGATTTTCTGCAGTATCTGTTTCTTTCTTCTTCTTTTTCCTTTTCCCAGCCAAACGCTCAAACATACCCAGAAAAGCCTGTTCTTTTCCCAGCTGGCTGCATCTCAGCAGAGAGAATCTGTGGCCCTCTCCCATTTCAGGCCCATTTGACCTTGCCTTGTAACCAGATGTTTCACTGGAGAACGTACACTTGGGAGAGCCTGGGTTGCATTCAGCTGCTGGTGAACTCTCTGCCTCGGTCAAGCAGCTGTAAACAAAACCAGCCCAAGAAAAACAAAACCTTTTCTAAACTGGGTTGGCCAAGGACAGAACTGAATCCAGAGATGCAGATGGCCATTAGCATGTTGATGAGGCTGCAGAGAGAAGCTCATCTGCCATTGCTGATCTTCAACCGTGGGTTTCACTTAGCTTGAGGGACAACAGCAACAACTACTGTTCCCCTTTTTTCCAGGAGTTTGGAGATGGGTGACACACAGACCCCTTCCAGTGCTGCCCAAGGCACATCATGCTGTTTGCAGCTGTCCAGGCATTTGAGGGAGCTCTTGGCCAAGAGCATGTAGAACGTGGTGGCTTGGTGGCATGAAAGTCTCAGAAGAAAGACTCACCAGAGCACCACAGGAAAATGATGCATCAAGGACATCCTTTTTTTTTTTGAGAGGCACGTTGGGATTATTCCCCTGGGGTTCGTAGACAGGCTTTCTGCAGAAATGGTCGTGTCCTCCACACTTGATCAGGACAAGTTGTGAGCAATTTCATCTGGGGTTTAAACTACAGCAGGAGTTTAGATTGTCAGAATGTTGTCCCTCAAATTTGGGAAATTGCCAACCCTTGAATTCCCATTTTGCACAAGATGCAGTGGGATGAGCTTAGATGTGGTGAGAGCCTCAGTTGCAAGATGGTCTCTATAACAGCACGGGGTCCCCTCATCCTGTAGCGAGAAGTTACAGGAGTAACTTGGCAGCTTGGTTTGGACCTGGGGTTCAGATCTGAGAAGGTTTTTTCCATTTGAGTTGTGTTTGGCCAGGTCAGAGGACAGAGGCACGATTTGCCCCCATATCTCTGAATGGAGAGAGCTCCTGAGGCAGAGCCATTCTCCCGTGAAAGGGTGTATTATGAAGAGTAGAGATCCCTAGGGGAGGAATTTCTTGGCACACTGATCACTGCTGTACCAGGGAGGATGGAGGCCTGTGACTGAGCACTGTACACACAGAATTGTGTTGATATCCACATCAGTGATTTCTCCTCCACAAGGGTCAGGCTTGCCTGTCCCTGAACATCTGCTACCACTCAGCAGACATCCACCACTGTGTTATTTATCCAATATTCAGTATTCCCTCAGAGGAAAATTTGCCATCTTCTGTGCCTATTCGTATACTACTCCACTTTCAACAGCCAAGTACCAGCTTGCTGTAGGAAATGTTGAGGTGACGTGGCTACAGGCCATGGCCAGTTTCTCCTCTGGTCCATCTCTGGCCCCATAAATCATTTTTAAAAGCCAGAGTGCTCTTAATGCAGCAGTTCTAATGTGGGCTAGATCTGTTTAACCTAATCTGAGTATTAAAGCTGGTCACAGTGATATCTGAGCACCTGTGACTTCCTCAGACCAGCTAGAATTCAGGACTGACTGAAAAGCCAATGGCTTTTCCTGTCCACGTTGTACTGGCACATCCCTCTTGGAGTGATTAATCCCTTCCAGAGATGCCATTAGAGTCAGTTACACCAAGGTAAGAAGTGATGAATGGGGCCGTAGGGCAGATACTCCTTTCAGATTCCCAAGTAAAAGAGTTTTCAGACTTTCCAGACCTTGGTTTCAGCATCTCAGGGAGACATTCTCCCTTTGCAAGAAGCTCTTGGGGTTGCATTGCTGGGCCAGCTGGGCACAAGGAGAGAGCTGAAAAGAGGAAGGGATCTGCTAACACTGTTTTGCCCTCTGTGCTTAGAGCGACACTTCACTTATGTTTTAAACATCCGCTTCATCATCCCTGCTGTCCATTATCCCACTATGGCCCCAGCAAGGGCTATTTTAATCCCTCATCATTCATCAGGAGCCCCTTCCTGTTCCCTTTCTATCTGCTCCCCCCTGTATGTGTGTGCATCTCTCCCGTGGTAGCTGTTGTCAGAAAGGTCACCCAGGGATATTCACAAACAGCAGGTGTAAAATTAACAACTGGTGCGATTCCAATCATCTGGCAGGAAGGAAAACATTGGACAATAGGTAGAGCCAGGGTAAAGTTTCCAGCTGAAGGCTCATTGCCTGATATAGGGTGGCAGATTGGTGGGCTGGGAACTCTCCTAAGAATGTGAAACCGATAGGGTATTAGCAACCCCCCTGCCCCTCCAACACGATTGTTTTCAGCTTGCTCAAAAATATTTGGAAATGTTATTGAGTGGGATGTGTGGGTGAGAAGGCGTCTTCCAGCCAATCAGCCCAGTACATTGCAGCCCTCCCCTTGAATTTCAAGCTTTTGTTTTGCCTGATGGAAGGGAAGGTGAATCCTCCATGATTAATTTAGGGATATTAAAGCATTTTGGATGAGTTCCTGCAGCACACTAACAAGTGGTGCTCTCAAGGATTGCGGAAATTGCGGGCAGATGGCAAGATGGATGGGTGGATATGTGTGATCGATACGGGTTCTGACACCTTATCATTTTTGTGAGTGGAACTGATTTTAGCTGCGTGAAACAACGGGAGTTTCACTCAATAATGGCATCTGGGTGGCACAAATCTCCCGGGGGCGTGAATGGAATGGTAGATCCTGTTAGACCTTGACTAATGTCAGCAACCAGAACGGTGGGCTCGAGCCTAGGAGCACAGGAGTAAGATTTACTGTGCTGTGGGTGTATCCAAGGAAAGCTGGCAGCACTGAACACAGCGAAGGCAGTGGAGAATGGCAAAGATTGTTGAGAAGTTTGGTTTAAACCACGGTGAGCTGAGTTGTTCTGCAAGTATTGAAGTGAGTGCCGTAGCTGTTCCCAGAGTGGAGAAGGAGTTTGGCCAGAGGTTTTAACTAACACACAGCCCTTCCTCTGCTGGAGTTCAGCATGGAATTCTGGCCTATATGAAGTAAAAGTAAACGTATGGGGATTGCCTACAGCTCTCCAGCTTACCTTTAATCTCCTCTGCCCTTCTCCTTCCCCACTCCCAAAGCTCTCAGTGTGACATGACATCCTTTGGAAAAATATTGCCACATCACAACCAGAACTTGGAGGCTCCTGCCCAGCTCACACAGCGTCCCATCCTCTGTGTGAAAGCTTTGGTACAAACTCTGTCCACCACCACAGCAGTGAGTGCTGAAACAGCTCTCTTGTGGGTCTCTGAGCCTACGTAGGGATCCCGTTGCTCTCGCTTAGCAGGGATCTCACATGTGGACTGTGCTGACAGAGGGTGCCGGGGCTGAGAGGGGCTCTGATAACGTGGCATAACCCTGACATACGTTGTCAGCAGCGCTGCCATCGCCAGCGAGAGCGAGGGGGAGGACTGGAATTCTCCCGTTCAATTGGGCGAATTTGATACCTTCTCGTTCTTGTGTCCTCGTGGCTCGGCCACTTGACATTTCTAAACATTCTCAAGCAAGTTCACTGGAAAACTATCCCATGTCAGGAGCTGGTGATGTCAAGGCTAATAACAGTCCTGGGGTCAAACCCTGCTGATCCTTCAGGCAAGGGCCTCAAGATTTGGCTCCAAGTCAACAACAAGGTCTGTCACGTCAACGATGGCTTATTATGAATCCCAGCGCAAGCCTTTCCCAAACAAAGTGCTTTCGTTTGGTTTTCCATGCAGGAAAAGGTTAGCAGTTTCCAAAGGCGGGTTCTCCCTTCCTCGTGTGGAGCAGAGAGCAAAAGTGGTGAGCTCGGAACGAGCGACAGCGCTTTGCCTCAGAGCAGGAGACAGGAACAGTGATAAATCTTTATCTGGGAAATTCTCCTCTTCCCCTCTGGAATGGTACAAGCTGATTGTTTTCACCTCTAGAGATTCTGTTGGTGGTTTGCTTTTTTTTTTTTTTTTCTCTGTCCCTTTCCATCATTTGGATGTAACAGTACTGCTGGGCTGCCTTTGTTAATGCCACAATGGACCTCAGAAAGCGGGAGCGAACCATGTTGGGAAAGGCACGGCTGGATGTCAGGGAGGGAGATAGCAGGGATCTTACTGGCTCACACTCGTGCTGCACTGAAGAAAGGAATTGTACATTGACATTCCCTTTGCTATTACTTTGTAATCCTGGCGCTGTGTTGAGAATGATGCCACTAGAATGGTGTCCAAAATGATAATTATAACCACTTCCTATTTTTAATTTCCTCTTAATAAGGGACACAGTGGTCATCATCCTAACAATAATGATTCTGCTCTGCCCTTCCAGATGTCAAAACATTATAAAGCGTGGATTAACAAACACTGATGTCTCTCTACAGGCTGTTCTTCTGAACTGAAAACTCTTGTGCAGCCCAGCCAAAACACACAGCAGCAGGTACAGACCTGAGCACTACAGAAAATGCTGCACCTGCTTTCCTGTTGGCCTCATTTTACAAGGGAGTGTTTGAATTATGGAGAAATAAGGTGACTCTCTCCAAGTCCCTTGGTGAGTCAGTGGCAGAAAACAGATTCAGCTGTTCACATCTCCCCATTTTTCACTGTCAAATGGCCTTTTTTTTTTTTGCTGTATTTTAGAAGGCATTTGACATGAGGTTCCTAAATATGTAAGCTGACGTTCAGAATTGCTGAGTCCTCACTATTTGCCCTCCAGGCCTCACCTAAACAAGATATCCATGGGGAAAGCTGTCCTGTCTTGAATATCAGCAACCACTAATAGTTATTCATCTTTATAGACTCATCTATGTTTTTGCAAGTGGACTCCAGCTCTGCACACTCATCCTGTGCACACAGAATTAGCACAGGACAAGGACCACAGTAGACAGCCCCAGTTTCTTAAACTGCTCTTAACAACATGACTATTTCGCACACTATTTCCCTCTTAAAAACCTGCCTGATGATAGGAAATGCTTTGACTGGGAGGGTTTGAACTATGGTTGTCAAAAGTCTTAGCTAAGGGTGAGTTGGATCATGTGGTTGGCTGCGTGACGCTGCTTCTGAACAGCTCTTGGCTCCAGGGAGATTGGGTTTCTCATTTTGCAAGGCACTCATCTCCTGCTGGCTTCTAGGAAGTTTCTGTGGGATCTCTCCCCATTCAAGGTCAGATTTCATGCATCTCCTGAGATCCCAGAACCAGGGTTCTGCTGTGCTAGAGGGGCAGAAAGGAGATGACTATATGAGGTTACAAAACAGCCTTTATGGCTAAGACAGCAATTCCAATTATCCAGCACTTTAGGCATCAAGAAGATTCAGATAAGAGGTCTCAGATTTAGCTCCTCTCTGCTCTCTGCAAGTTAATGTGCCACTTTTCTTAATTTTTTTTTTTTTTAAACAGACAATCAAATCTGTGATAGCAAATTTCAAGTTAAAAAGAAAAGATTGTCTCTGCAGAGAATGGAAAGAACTGTTTTGGCTCTCGGGTGAGTTTTGTGATCCACCTGAAGCACGAATAGATGTCATTACACACACATTAAAGAGAAGCTGGTGAGCTTGTTGCTGGAGTAGCTGGATAAATTCCTATGATTTTTTAGTAAAATTATTTGAGTCCATCATACATACCAAAATGAGCTCCTGTATGCTTCCATCAGGGTATTTATACACTGACAGTGCAGGCACCTCCTTTCTGACTTCTGTCTTAAATCTGAGGAGAGTCAGTTGGAAATCATATAGTTCCTGCAGTATTCAATCCTATGAAAACCTTCACAAAAGCTCTGCTCCGGAGTCCCATCCATTTCTTCTCCACTGCCAGGGGCCAGATTGCCAAAAGAAGAGGTGCCATCACTGAGCTGATGTGAGCTGTCTCCCTTCCTTCTCTGGAATATTTGTACAGGTCAGTCCCTCTAATATGTAAGCTCTCATCTCCTGGCAGTTTTCTCACAGGAGAGCTTCCCAGTTTTCCATCTCTCCTCGCTGCACAGCCACCCACAAACAGCTTCTCAGTCACCTGAATGCTCCTAGATCAGTAGCATATAGCAAAGCTTTACAGAGCATGTGCAAACAACCTATACACTAATCCAACAGCACTGTGCTGAGGCTTGTCTTTACTTGCTGGGATACATAACCAACTTTCAAAGAGCTTCTTCCTTAACACTTTGCTCCTAGAAGGCCATCAGTCCAGTCCAACCCTGATTCTACCAAGAGCTGTGGCTCAGGACCCTGTTATGTTTCTGAGTGATGGCCGTGTCTTTCTCACCCATTCTGGCTACTTTTGATTGCCTGGATATGTCACCAAACTCTTCTGCAGGGTCCTGGCAGTTGGTGTGAGCGTTGGACAGCAGCAAATCTCTGCCTCTCTGAGCCTTTTCTATCTACCACAGAGCTAATCAAATCTCTGCCCCCACTTGCCCTTTGCTATGGGGTGGAGAGCAAACAACCCTCTGAATCTGACACTCTTCCTACCCTTCTTTTCTCTCACAAGTTAACTCCCAGTCCTTGCTGCTTCTGCCCCAGCCCCCTTCCGAGCGTGCTCTCATTAAGACCCCAGAGGGAGGAGGTGATGCTCTCAAACTGTCTTGATTGCTCTTGTTTATGCTGGTTACGATGGCAATAAGTTGCCATGCAGAGGAGGCTTTCTTCAGATGTGCAGGTTCTCCATTGTTCCCTACTCTGAAGGATTGTCTGTAGGCAGCTCCAAGTCATTTACAACAATAGATTAATATGAAGATCAGTAATACTGGGTGACTCACAGTCACACACATGCGAGACCCGCCAATCGCTGTGACCTGCCACCGGATTTGAGGGGAAGTTAAATGTTGCTGGCATGTTCTTGCAGGATGCTGAAGAGATAATTCTCTGTTCTTGCAGAGCTTCTGCTCTCCAGGAGCTCCCCAAACATGAATGGAGGATGATCTCTTTCTAGGGCAGGCGGTGACTGTTACACTTGCTGGAAAGCAGGGAACTGGAGCAGAGTGTGTCTTTAGTCCAGTGTAAGTTTGCACGTGCCAAAGTTTAACCAGGGGTCAGGAACCCTGACTTTTAGTCCCTGATCTGTCTTCCAGGCATTCTATCATCCAGACCCCAAAGAGCATCTTTTATGTGTGTTGTGTGCTACTTGTGCTGTGTCCCATTCATCACCCCTGACAATCGACTCTGTCTCACGGGTTCCTCTCCAGACCTCTGCAGTGCAGTGTCTGGACCTCCATTTGGCAGAGACCCAGTGCAGACAATGTTGAGATACCTCAGCTGTGGGTTTGTCCCTTCTGTCCCACTGTTCAGACTTAGGACTTATACTGGGGCTGACTGCACTGCACTAGGGGCACTTTGCTTTCCATTTTTACTTCCCTGGATAGTCCCAGTCTGCATCAGAATCACAGAATGTTCTCAGTTGAAAGGGATCCACAAGGATCATCGAGTCCAACCCTTAAGTGAACGGCCCATACAGGGATCAAACCCACAACCTTGATGTTATTAACACCATATAACCAATCTCAGAGACATTCTACATCACTCTGATCCACCCCGTGACCCAAGAGGTCTGTGTGCCATCTTTTCCCCTAAATCCTTGTCTTGGGGATATATGTCCCCTCCTATGTCCCACCAGTCCTCATTTACCCAGGACCCACCATTCTGCTTCCACATGCCAAGCACTCCACTCATCTCCTGCCTCTCTCACCCATCATTTTTCCTGCTGTCAGGGACTCATCATTCTCCCATCTTTCCTTTCCCCCGTGCAGGGTGAAAGGGGAGATGTCCACTCCTGTTTTTTCCCTGTTTGGGAGATGCATTATTCAACAGCAGGGAACACAGGCAGAGCTGTGAGGAAGGGCTGTGCTAGGAGGGATTAACAGCTGTCATCAACCTGCTCTTGACTCTGAAGTCCATTACAAAGCTGGGTCAAGCTGCTGAAACTCCTCACCAGTTTCCTATTTCCTGCCTATTTTCAGTCCTTGGATGCTGACAACGGCCACATAATTTCCAGTGGCAGGTTTGGTGCTCCTTGTTACCATATTGCACGTACTCCAGCAGGCAGACAAGTGCAGAAATTCTTTCCAGCTGAGTGTGACAAATTGCCTCGCTCAGTCCATAAGTAATGTGCCTCGCTGAGTCTGGCTAATTTTCTTCCCTGCATAAAACAGTGCGGTTCCTGCATAATTTTGTGCATTACAAAATCACCAGATCTCCAGGGCTCGATGGTGGGCCAGGCCCCAAGTGTGTCACTGAGCAATTACTGAGTCTCCACCTGCCTCTGGCTGAATAAAACCTTGAGGCAGCAGCTGAGGACCTGGCCCTTGATTAGACCCATGTGCTTTTCCATATCATCACAAGTGTGTTATACTGGGTCAGCAAAGGGCTGATTCAGGAGCATGTTGTATATATACCCCCAAAAAAGGTGCCTAGGCAGGACTAGGAAGATTTTCTTCCATAAACATGTATTTCATGTAGAAATGTAACTTATATAAATGGTTCGAAGTTCTGTGTAATTAGTTACCCTCACTGGATTTCTCTTCCACAAACTTTTCCAGATTCCCTTTAAGTTCATATACATTTTTAGCCTCTTCAGCATCCTGTGGCAAGGAATTCCTCGGTTTAACCACATATCTCCTTTCATTTGAACCTGAAATCCCCGTGTTCCCAGGAGGTTTTGAACCACCCACCTTTCACAGTGGTACACACAGAGATCCTGAATTAGTCATATATTTAGCTTTTTTTTTTTTTTTCTAATTTCTCCATCCATTTGAATCCTCCATCTGCTGTAAATCTGCCCTGCAGCGTAGTCACCATTCTGGAAGGAGAAATGCAGAAGAACCTGAAGCTCTTTGAGTGAACTGATGCAAAGCACCTGCATGAGGTGCCAGTGGTCACCTACAAAACCGCTGCCTTGGACTCACCACATGTTGCCATCACTGCACGGTGACATCTCCCAAGCTTTGGAGCAGACTTGGTTGCTGATCCAGAAGAGGGCAATGGTGACACATCCTCACGGATGCTCCGAGCACCAAATCCACCGAGGACATCCACAGCAGGAATGGAGCCAAGTAGCCAAACCATCCTGGCTATCGAATCTGCATGTTCCTGGCTGGTTTGTGGCAAGCAGATTGAAGTGGGAGGCAGCTTTCAGCTACTGTCTCGGGTCAGATGGGACTGTCAGTCAATTGTTAATTATGACTCTTCTTCTTGCTAATTTCTGTAACTTCCATCACCATGGCAGCTAACTGCCGTGGATTCAGCCAGAAAAAGGAGAAGACAACCAAACTTTTCATAGCAAGGGAACAGGAATGAGCTACAGAGGAAGGGGGGTGGAGGAAGGGATCTGTACATTGTCTTCCAGGAGAGCCTAATGCCATGTTCTGAATCCTAGAATGGCTTGGGTTGGTAAGGACCTTGAAGGTCATCCAGTTCCAACCACCCTGCCATGGGCAGGGACACCTTCCATTATCCCAGATTGCTCCAAGCCCTGTCCAACCTGGTCTTGGACAGTTCCAGGGATGGGGCAGCCACAGCTTCTCTGGGCAACCTGTGCCAGGTCTTCACTGCCCTCACAGGAAAGAATTTCTTTCCAATCTCCCACCTAACCCTGCCCTCTGTCAGTGGGAAGCCATTCCCCCTTGTCCCTTTATCACATCTGCCCTGCTCTGACCTGGCCAGTCGATCACTTTTAATCTTTGGTGATGCCTTTGTGTCCACAAAGGGAAGGAGGATGAAAAACTTGACAGCGCTTTGAAATCTCTTTAATTTTTAAACTTCCTTCCTTCTGCTTATTTTGTAGCTTTTGTCCTGATGCTGAATGTGCTCTTTCCCCCATGTGTCACTTCCAGACGAATACCATGGGGACGAAATGCCACCTGGTCATCAGAGGGCATTTTACCTGTGGGGGCTGGGTGGAAAGTCATAGGCTGGGAGACCATGAAGGTTCTGGGGACAACTGGCATCTTCAGTGGCTGCAGCAGCTCTCAGGAACGTGGTGACACAGAGCCTGAGTACATCTGTGGCATGGGCAGAATGGGTTGTATGGGATCATTAAAACAACAGCCATTTTGTTGCTGTTTTGCAGCAACCCCCCCCCCCAGTTCTTGCTGAGATCCCTGTGCCTGGCCCATTCAGCAACTTTCATTTCTGATTAAGCTTTTCAGCCTGTGGGTATCTTTCTTCACACCTGTCTTACCATTTCCTTTTACAAGGGCTTAATTTAGAAACCCATTGTACCTGGCCCTGCACAGACCAAGCCAATGTATTTTACATAATGCCTCAGCGTGTCAGGGGAACAGACTTGTTCTAAGTCCATTCTGGAGGGCAGGATGGGCTCGTGCTTCAGGTTTTGGGTTGGATTCCGGCACAAACAGCCCCTGTTCTGACAGTGTTCACAGATTTCTCGAGACCTTTATGAAATCACTTACCCTGCCTTGACCTTAACTTCTGCATCTGGAAAATAATCAACATAACACTTTCCTTAGCTCTGGTTTTAGGATAAACTTACTATCTAGACAGCATCAAAGCCCTTGTGTTCCGTGCCTCACAAACAGAACAAGAAGCTGATTCCTGCGCTGGGAGGAATTCAGCGCGGAAGTGCAAGACGGGGACAACAGGCAGGTCCAAGTCTGACGAGCAGCAATGAAACAAGGCAGAGCCGACGGGCAAACAGACCCCGGGCACTGCTGCTCTCAGCTTTTCCATCGGCATCTCGTCAGGGATGTGAGAACGAGAGAACAAATCACTCCGGGGGCGTTCACAGGAAGCTCCCCCCGAGTGCGGGGGAGAGCACAGGACAACCCACACGAGGGGGTTTGAGGATCCACGTGGGTGATCTTCCCAGCAAGCCTGGGGGACAGGAGACTCCGTGATGTGCCTGAAGGAGGCACAAACACCCCCCGCCTCCCTGGCAGAGGACTCAGCTGGCAGGGTCTGATCTCTGTGTTCACTTGAGGCTTTCTGTTTGTTCACTAGGTGCCCCTGGACTTTGCTTTCAAGTCTCCCTTCCCTGTCATTGTCACTGCCACAGCAACAGGTGAGCCTGAGAAGTTACTCACAGGGAAGATGAGTTTGCACTGAGGAAATGGCCTGAATCCTTTGCAGAGCCCACTGGAGCCAGTCGATCTGAAAACAGGTGCTTTCCATCCATGGGGCCACGAGCACGGATGAACCATCCAGTGGCTGTGTGCCCTCCAGAGCTCTCGCTGCTGTCAGTCAAGCTCTTCCCCACTAAACAGCAGCGGAGGAAGCTCCACAAGTGTTGCTTTTTTATTTCAGTGCTGCCACACTCGCTGACGTCCTCGCTAATCCTCTTGCGGCAGCAGGCTGCTAATCAAAAACTCTGCTCGCCACGTTGGCATCATTCTGGGAAGCCAACAGAGCGCAGAGATGCTCAATTCCTCCCCCTCCACACACCTTCCATTGTCTTCAGGACTGACAGCTCTGATGTGGAGCAGAGATAAAAGCCAGCTGATGCTGTCAGGGCCTGGTACAATTGCACCGCGGGGAAAAAGGCGACTGGCTCTGACTCACCGTAGCCGCCTGGAGCTCAGGATGCCTTGCACACGTGCTGTCTCCTGGCATGGCTCATCACAGAGCAATGCACCTGGATACAGCCCTCTGAGGCAGGATTGACCAGAGGCCTTTGGAAGGGCTAGGACTGGCAGCCAGAGGAGTGGCCAACCATCCTTTGAGATGCTAGGAAAACCCACAGGGAAATAAAAAAGACTCCTTTGTTCAATGCCCGACCACCCTCTGGGGGAAGAACCTTTTCCTTATATCCAGCCTAACCCTCCTCTGACAAAGAACCTTTTCCTTATATCCAGCCTAACCCTCCCCTGACACAGCTCCAGCCATTCCCTCAGGTCCTGTCACTGGTCACAGAGAGATGAGATCGTTGCCTGCCCCTCCACTTGTTGCCTGCCCATCTCCCTTGTGAGGAGGTGGTGATGAGGTCTCCCCTCTGTTGAAGTCTTTGGTGTGTATGGAGGAATAAAGGTTGGTTGGATGTTCCTCTGCTTGTCCTCTGTTCAAGGGTGTCTAGCACAGCATTTATGCAACTCCTGAATGATAATCTGTGAAATAGCACCTCTCCTTCAGCTCCTCACATTCCCATCCTTATGGAATGAGCTGAGTTGCAGTTGAATTTCTGGGATGATCCAAGATGCAAGGGTTCCAGACTTGAAATGCACCAGGAGTGCCAAGCCAAGATGGGAAGGACATTCAAAGAGGGGAAGCTGGACTTCTGTGGGATGTGAATTTCTGCATGACCTTGAGTAAACTGGCTCAGTTCTGCCCATCCTGCCCAGGTCAGCAGCTGAAATTTCCATTACTGAAAGTAGAAACTCAGGGGTCATTTCTGTTTCATTTCTCACTTTTTCCCAAACATGACATTGAGTGAGAGGCATTAGGAGTTCCTCCTATAAATAGGATCGCCCCTGTCAAAGCTGGTTAAGTCATACCCAGTGTCAAGCCCATAAACAAGGTGCCTCTCATGCACTGTCTGGAGGGGGCAGAGGGGGCACAGGGAAGTTTGACAGCTCCCTGTTTGACTAGTTCTCATTGGGACACCAGCTATTTTCAAGGCAACAAACATGATCATCCCCCAGCTCCCATCTGGAGGATTTTTGGAAGTGGTGCAGGACAGAGGCAGAGTACTTGAGCACCACTGCTGCACGTAGCAGAAGTGAAGCCTCCCAGCTCCCAACCTCCCAGGGATCAAACACTCTGATTGCACCCATTCCTTCAAGGTCCTTCCCCAGTTCTGCCCTAGAAGTCTGGGATGACCTGGAAACCCTGCACTTTCCCTTGTCTCAGTTTCCCCTGGAGGGAGCTGCACTTTCCTCTTCCTTTAGAGCTTCCCAGTTCTTTATCTCCACTAGAAGCAGCAGTTCCAGTGACAAAGCAGCTTTGCCACACAGGAAGTCAGCTGGGGCATGACAGTGAAGTCAGGGACACAAAGCAAAGCATCTTTGAAAGAAGAGGGTGTAAGTGTCCCCTCGTGCCAGCTGCAGGGACATCTGGATGGAGCTGGCTTGGCAGAGCTGCAGGGTCACCAGGGTTGTGCGTCACTGTGGCTCCAGAGTGGAGTATTTTGGGATAGTGGGAGCTGACAGAGGGACCTGAGGCCCCTTTTCTTTCCTCCTGACCCCTGGGAACTTCTTCCCACTTCTTCACCAAACTCTGAGACTGCTGCTCTGAGACTGGGGGCTGCAAAGGAACCTGCTCTGCTAAAATGATGCAAGTGAACGTGTCTTTAAAAAAAAAAAAAAAAAAGCAACCAAAAAACAAAGAAGGATTAAAAAAAAAAAAAAAAGAACATTTCTATGGTCTCATTTCCCCACAGATCCACAAGCAGTTGCATCAGTACAGCTGAGGGGGTGGAAAACTGAAGTGGGGGCAGAAAGGAACAAAAACTTTCTAAGTGAGCTCTGAAAATGTTCAGTAACTATATGGAGACCTATAGCTGCTCGTCCCTTCCAGACATGAGGAGCTGTCTGGTTCTCATGTGTGGAGACACAGACACAGCCAGCTGAGCAGGGAGCAGAGATGATTTGTTGGAAGCTGAACTGAGAGGAGCTTAGCAGGGGAGGAATCGCTACTTGTTCTCAGATAGGCTAATTATATTCCATGTCCTTGGAAGCCAACCCTTTCCTACTCCACTTGTATAACAGAGATCCTACAGCTCTCTACAGAAGTACCAGGGTTCCCTCCCGTCTCCACAGCACACAGCAGCCTGTCCCACTGCCACTCTCCACCCCAGATGGATCTGGATGTCAGTCCTGCATTCCCTGGAGAGCTGCTGAAACCCTTTGGATTCCTTGGAGATGGAAACCCTTCTCGAAACGCCGGGTAGAGTTACTCTAATTCCTTGCTGTTCGGGATCAAACTGAAGCCTGCTGCTTAATGGGGGATAAGTGGATGTAATGCAGTCAGTCAATAACTTTATGCACACATGCAGAGCCCTTTGGATTACTGATTTCCAAAAGACAGTCTCCCTCACAAACCCTGCACCACACTGACTCAGCCCTGAGCCTTTTAACTTTGTATTTCCTTCTTCACCTGCACTTTTATTCTTCCACCCCTTATTCACTTTTCCCCACACTTACTCATTTTTCCCCCCCCATAGAAGTTTTCAGCTTGTCAAACGACTCTCCCTCTCCCTGTCTCTTTTCTCTTTGCCTTTTGCAGTGGGAGGAAAGATAATAATAAAAAGAGCAGTTTTCAAATAAGAAGCCCCACGTGTTACCTGGGAACTGTCTCTCAGCATCCAAATACCTGCTGGGGCAGAGAGCGCTGAGTCCCTGCTGTTGTTTTGTACCCATCAAACACTGTTTGTGTTTTGTCACATGCTCCTGTCAGGTCTGTCACTTGTACAAGCAGGACTGACTGGGCCCTTGCAAAGTAGGATTTCCCTTTACACCTCCCTGCTAAGTGCTCCTCACTCCTTCCCTTCCTCCTCACAGGGAAAATTGCTGCTCTGGCTGCTGCTGTGGTAGTTCCCAGGCTGGAGGAATGGTTTTGGGAGTGTTTGTGCTCTCTGCCTCATCACTCCTGAAATTCTCTTTGTGGGCAGCCCTTTAGTCCTGTCTTATGTCTCAGTGGGGAGGGAAGGGTGAGAGAAGGAGTCGGTGAACCTGCGTCCCTCACTCTGTCCTCAGTCCCTGCTCAGCCTCAGGCTGAGCCCTTCACAAGTTCAGCACTTTTTGTGACCTTCCTGAATTGCTCCTAAAAGGAGAAATTTGCAGGAGAAGGAGCTCCTGACCAAGGAATTCCTGTAAGACCAAAGGACCTGAAGTGGCTCCCTTGGGCCCCCCAGATGGGGAGGTACAGGAGATGATGGTCCAGCTGCCTCACTTATCCCAGCCCTCTCTGTTCCCCTCAGGCTTTTGGCTAAAAGGCTCATTTGACTTTTATGAGGGCTGGAGACCAAGCAAACAAAGCCTCAGGGTTTAGTCAGCGCCAGCGGGTACAGCACGTGCCTTTTCCTTCTCTCCCCTTCTTTCTTTCCTGCTGACAGCTTTCCTGAACACATGTGGTGTCTGCTCAGCTCGGGAGCCTCTCCTCAGCAATGAGCCTCAGGACTGGGGCATGAGAGCATTTCTTGCCATGTGGGAGTGGGGGCTGCCTTCTCTTTCACTTCCAGGACATCTCAGTACCCTCTGAGTTCCAGGGAAGCTGAGAAAGGCAGGGAAAGAAGTGGGGAGATGCTGGAAGCGTCTTGGAGCATGGAGAAGCTCTATTGGATAGAGAAGTCACTCAGGCATGAGCCCAAAGGCTTCCAGGTAGAAGGACATGAAATTTTCCCTCCCTGCTCTTTCCTGGAGGTCTGACTTACAGCCACAGCCTGTTCTTTCCATGTCACCAGTGGTGGGGTCAGAGGAACTCACAGACCTCACGCTGTGGTCTCCACACCATCAGGGCCCCCAGAGATGAGGGTCTGGCTTGGGTCTCCATGCTTGGAGCTGCAGCAGAAAAGCTCCTTTTCCTACACACTGCTGGGTTTTGTTGCCTGTAACAAACCTCTCCCTCGGCTGCTGGGACTGTGCTCTGGGGCTGGGAATGAAGCATTGCTCATCCTGCTCGTCCGTTCCTTACAGGAGTTTTGGGAATCTTTGTAAATAAGCCAAGAACATGAGAAATAGAAATTCCTCCCGTTCCAGGCCCTGCCTGACACTGCACAGATCCTTTGTTCTTGGCTTCTTTCTCCCTCCCAAGGCCTCAGAGAAGTTCTTCCAACAGCACGCCCCCTCCCCCCCCAGCCTCTTCCATCAATTAGCGGTTATCCATTAACTGCTCAGGAATAATTCCTTCAATTAGCCCATCTCTTGAGGATGTCCTTCCCCAGGTGCTGCCAGTGCCACTTAAGCACCCACAGGAAAGGAACACTCAAGAGCTATAAATACATATTTAAGTGCTTGTTTAGGACCTCTTTGTTCTTCCTAACTTTGTGGTGCTCCTGGTTTCAGCTGGTCCACAGAGAGCTCAGGATGAGCCCTTATTCTTATTCCTAAGAGTCCTGCATTCCGGGCTGTGCTGCCACAGCAGACCTTTGTGGTTTCTTCCTGTTTGTTGAGGGGAGTGTGTGAGGATGCCAGGAAGGCTTAGAAACAGCCCATGGTGTCCTGTGACCCAGTCAGGCATGATGGATGCAGGATGGTAAGAAAAAATCTCTGGCTGTTCTAGTGCTAAAGATGAGGTGTGGGGAGAAGATCAAGACACAGGAGAAAGAGAGAGGGTAAAGGGATTGGCCAGGACAGCTCTGCGTGTCTGGGAGCTCTTAACCTTGTGATGGTCTTGTGGGGGAAATGATGGAATATTGAAATTAGGGATACCTCAACCTAGCCCAACATGGAGGAGAGTGAAGGGAAAAGGATGTGATATTCCCTGACATCTGCTTTTTGCTCCTGTACTGGGGACTGAAAGTTGGAGGGTTGGAACAGTGCAGCATCAGGTGGTACAGGTGGAGCTGGACCTGCTTCCATCAGACAGGAAGGGGGGTGTGATTTGACATGGAGCTTTCAGTGCCCAAATACCTTTTGAAAGCCTCTCCACCTTGTCTCTCCTCACGTGGCCAGTTATTTCCTAGCTTCCTAAGGGAATTGCTAAACAGAGACCCAAAATCTGGTGAGCGAGCTGCTGGCTCAGTGATACAGCGCTTGGTTCTGCTCAGGTAGCACAGTGGCTGCAAATTAATTACTGTTAACGATGCCACCTTCCTGCAGAGAACAGCAATTTCTGCAGAGGGCACGAGGCCTGGTTTTGTCGAGTGCCCAGCCTCTAAGGAGGCCTTCTGGCATTCCTGCACTGCCCATGAGCCCATCTGTTCCCAGTGGGAGCCGCGGAGCCATCAGGCAGTGCCGGATGGAAGCATGTTTTGACTCATGGGTCAAAGGCGGTGCAGAGAAGTCCATCGTTCCCAGTCGCTTCTTTAATTGACACAGTGAAAGAAGCCACATCTTCCTGCCTGATTCTGACCAGGTCTGTAATTGAATTCAGCTCAACATCTCCGCTGCAGCCCCCCAGGGACCTGTCAATTAATGATGGATTTTTTCTCGCCTTGGGAATTTCTCCTCGCTCCCATTCTTTGTAGTTAATAGGATCTAGTGTTAAAACCGGTAGTAGTAAATCTCCCACCCCCCATTTCCTACCTTTCCCAAAGGTGCCTCATGAAGAAAAGGGCTTGGGCATTAAAAGAGAGACGGGTGAACTTCAGGAATTGAAAATGTGAGCAGCTTTCCTGTCTTTTGTTCATTCATCCTTCCTCTCACTCCTCTCAGGTCTTTTGTTTCTCTGTGCCAAAGCTGCTTGCGCACACTTCACTCAGGATCTCATGAGACTGTTTTAGAAACTGCAAAGCTGAATTGGATCCTTCTTTTTCCCCACTCAGAGCACAATGTCTTCTTAACCTTTCTTCCTTGGCATCTGTCTCTCCCAGCAACCTATTTGCAACTCATGGTTGCAGAGGAATCCCAGTGCTGACTGGGTTTAAACTGGGGGTTGCTGGGGATGTAGGCAGGAGTGTGAGATATGCTGTAGGGTACAATTTCAGTCTGGCTGCAGGAGGCAGTTATTCCATGGGTCTACCTTAGCCTTGTCTCTCTAAGCCCAGCCAAGATGTAGAGGTTTTTTGTTGCTCCTAGAAAGGGAAATTTGATTTGCATGCCAAAGAGCGAGAAAAGACAGCAGTCAGCTGTTCTCCATCCTCTTCATCCTCTTCTGGTCCCTCTTCCCCTCCCCACATCACCCCAGCCTTCCTTTTGGCATTCCTCAGGAGTCACCGCTGCGTTAACGCATCCAGTCGCCACGGGAGAGATCTTGGGGTTCCTTAAGCTGTTGGATCCTGTTGAACATCCCTGTTAAACTTCGCCCTCACTGCTGCGTGCGGGGATCTTCCCACGCAGACCAAAGTTCGGTGCCCAGCCCACAGGTTCTCCCCCTCAGGCACTGACGTACGAGGCTCTGCTCGCAGGAGGCGGCGAGGGAGGGAGGGTGTTTGGGAGAACGTGTCTTTGAAGCAGTGACTGCTTGGTGAACGTGCAGAGACGAGGGGATTGGGTTGGGTGGGTAACCATGGGAGTCTGGTTAACCGGGGTAACCACCGGTGTCTCCGGTCCCCGCTAGCAGGGAAAGCCCCTTAGCCCTGCTCCTCGTCCTGGGCAGCTGCAGTGGGAGGAAAGAGTGGAGTGGGAAATCCCTCCCTGACCCTCCCCTTGGGGACCACTCCTGGTCCACTTTTCCTGTGTGGGAAGGGATGAAGTTGCCTGGGAGATAAAGGGCAGATACAGGAGATCTGGGTCTGTTATACTTGCTGCCTGCATGAAGAACTAGAAAGCAGAGAGCTTTTACCCTTCCGTTCCTTCACTCTCTGATTCCTTCCCAGTTTCCAGAAGCTTTTCTGGTTTGTTACTGGGGAGGAAGGAGCCAGGAAGTGGAAGGAAGTGCTAGAGACAGAAATGCTGAAGAGATGCATTGTTGGGCTCTTTCGGTTTGTCCTTGGAGGGTTTTTTTTACATATGTGTCAGGCCTGTGCTACACTTCTCCGTGGGGATCCACATTCACTGCCTGGATCTTCTGGAGAAGGAGGATGAGGAAGATGGTTATACACAGCTGGGAAGAGTGTATGAACCTCAGGATGTTGCTTCCAGCCACCTGCTCCTGAGACCATTGAGATGGTACCCTCAGATGATGCTGAGGTTGGTTACACCAAGAGCTCACAGGACAATACAGCTCTGCAGTGTTCCAGAGACACCAGTGCCTGCCATGACTGCTGAGAGGAATAGAAACATGGAACAGTTTGGTTGAAAGGAATGTTAAAGCTCATCTTCTTCTAACCTCCTGCCATGGGTGAGGACACCTTCCATGAGACCAGGTTGCTCCAAGTCCCATCCAGTATCTTTCTCTCCATGTGCTGAGACCCTCTTTTAGCTGACAGCAGCAGTCCCAGAGGCAGGGACAGTCACACCAACATGTGCTTGTGTCCTGCCTCCACCAGCTGTGAGGAGGAGGAGATCCTTGTTGTTAGGGTGTGCTGAGACATCACTGGGATCACTGGCTTAGGGACATTTAAGCCTTTGTTTTCTATTCACAGTGTCTCACTTTCCCAGGCCTGGCAGAGAGCAGGGAAGAGTCATCTGCAGCCTGAGTTGAGATCAGCGGGAGCAGGGCTGTCATCCTGCTCCTGCACAGGGCTGTTCTCACGCCCTGTTTCCTTTGTGGACAGAAAGAAGAGCTATCTGGAGCCTGCACCTGCTTCCAGCTGAGGAGAGGAAACACTTCTGGAGGGAGCAGAGGATGGTGGTGGTATCTCAGGAATCCAGGAAGGACCAGGGCTCTGTTGGGCTCAGCACAGCAGAGACTGTTGTTGTGAGCCTGTGGTCAGGGTGTTTGGAAAAATCATTGCCATCAGCAAGAGAGGACTCGGAATTAAAGTCATCACCCTGATGCTTTGTCAAACTGAGCTGCTGGTGTAAGTGAGAGCTACCCTGGGACACAGAGGACAAATTCCCCAGCCCATGGGTCAGTAAGGGCTGTACCTTCCCTCCTTGCACTACCTGCTCCTGGCTGCTCACAGGTAAGGAGCACCTCAGCCAGTGCTCGGCTGCCCCATCGCCCTCCTCGCTGCTTTTGGGCACAGCTGGGGCTCTGCTCCATCCCGTGGCAGTAATTCAGTCCTGGAGACACCCAGTTCTGTCCTGGCTGTGCCCCAAAGGCCCTGGAGATTCAAGATGTCCAGACAGCTAAGCTGCATGGCCTGAGGGAAGGGAGGGTGAATACATCTGAGTTGAGGAATGATCATGTTAATGCAGTGCATTAATGAGGAAATTGAAAAAAAAGAACTTTATCAGGGATGTAAAGTGAGTTGGTAGCAGGCTGGAAGTCTCCTAATGAGTGCTCTCCCCTGAGTTTTCTACCCTTTTGTGAACCCAGGACATG
>JAWWLV010000035.1:13496189-13528961 GCA_035041135.1 Platyrinchus mystaceus
GAGTTGGTAGCAGGCTGGAAGTCTCCTAATGAGTGCTCTCCCCTGAGTTTTCTACCCTTTTGTGAACCCAGGACATGTTGTTTTGAAATAGTACATTAACTCAACACTAAGAGGCTTCTAAGAGGTGGGTGGGGAGGAAGGAGCCAGGAAATGGAGGGGAGCTCTAGAAAGGGTTATGCTGGATCTGAACTCCCCTGTGACTTTGGGCATGATCAAGAGCCTGGACACCCCAGCACAATGAGATGTTGACTCAGTTCTGGACACAACTGCAACCCTTCCCTGACACCAATGTGTCCTTGGAGGCACCTTCCCACACGAGGAGCTGGGCAACAGCACAACCAGGTCCCCCCAGCACAGAGCACCCGGCAGCACTACTTACCTTTGTGTAATAAGGTTAAATCACTGCCTCATTAGAGCCCTCAAATTAAGTCACCACCTTGCTGGATCGATACCATTTTCCATGATGCACTCGTGACACTAAGCCTGGGAGATGGATTGATGTTGGGAGGCTGAAGTGCTGCAGGGGAGCTCCAGTCAGACCCAGTGCTGGGCAGGGTTTGTTATCGGGGGACAAAGGGCAAATTTCCATGGAGAGCAGCAGCTGAAGGCAGAGGGAGGAGGTGTGGGGGAGAAGGAGCATGAGGACAGTGCCCATGGCTCCTGCCACCTCCTGGGGCTTGGTGCTGGACCCCGTTTCAGACCTGAGGGCTGTTCTGTGAAAAGCCTGTGGCAGAAATGGTCTCTTTCAGGTGTGTCTGCACAGTCATTTTGGCTTAAAATGGGCTGTTCTCTCCACTCTCCCATTTCCCTTCTCCAGGAGCAAGGTCTGGGCAAGGAAAGGCCAAAGGAGCAGCTCTCATGGGGTGATTGCAGTGTCATGAGGGTGGTTGGGGTTGCCTGATGCCATAGTGGTCCCTCTGTATAGGAGGCACAGCCTTCCCACCCCAGAAGTCACCATAACAGAGGCTCTCTGTCCCCACTGTCCACAGGGACAGAGTCACTGTGCACTGGCTGGGGTGGGACCAAAGAGACCCTACAGCTGCTCTGAGCCTGCTGGAAAGATCTTAACTGGTGTGTACCAGGTGGCAGTGGCTGAGCTGGGGACTGGATCCAGCAAGGAGTCCCTGGGGCTGAGTTTGAGGCGAGTTGGGGCAGTTTGAGATCACAGGTGCCAGATCACTGTTCTCTGAGCTGCAGCCAGGCCAGGAAGAGTTTGTGGCCAGAGTGAACCCTGGCAGTCCCAAATCCCAGCCCTGGGATGTTTGTACTTCTGCCAGCTCCCCCCACATGGAGGCTCAGAGGGGACACCTCTGCCCTTTCCATTGATGAGGACCAGAGACCACCCACCTTGTCCCAGCCACCTGCCCTGCTCCAGGTGCCGGGGTTAAGGTCACTGCTTCATCTCTCATCCCCATCTCCCTCACTCAGTGCCTTTCCCACCCCCCTCGCCCCCCTGCCCCAAGGAACACTCAGCCTATGGTCCCTGGGTGCTGGGTGCTTGTTCAGCTGGCCGGAGGAGCAGGCAGTGCTGGTGGGTGGTGCAGAGCAGGGGCTACAACCCCTTCATCCTGCTGCTGCAGCTGAACACCACGTGCTGGGTGACTGGGAGGGCAATGGGACCAGTCTGCTTCATGGACTGGGCGGGTTGGACCCTTCCATTTCCACTCTGTGCAAAATCAGAGCCCTTTGTAGAGCCATCCCTTCCCAGCCCCCTCCCTGGGAGCAGGGGGGGAATTCAGAGGAGCCCTAATACCATCCCTCACCCCCAGACCCAAATATCTCCTGCCCCTGGGGTACCCACATCGCTGCTGAACCAGAACCCCTGGGTGCTGGTTGTGTTTTCTTTATAAACCTGTAACAGCACAATTTATTCAATATATCTGGCATAAAAAAATGGGATTCCTCCTGTTAATCCCTCTGCAGACATGCCCAGGGGTGACCTGGAAGCTGTCACAGCCCCACACTCTGGCAGAGCTGCAGGAGAGGGTACCCAGCCAGAGGCTGCTGCCCACCCCAAGGCATGAGGGGAGTGAGTGGGTGCATCTGGATAAAATACAGAAGCAACAGGAGGAGGGCAAAGCTGATAAAAATGCCCAGAGAGCAGCTGTGGCAATGTGGGCAATGAGGTGACACCACAATTGGCTGTCGCTTATTTTGAGGCTTATTATCTCTGGCTTGCAAAAGAAACCTTGTTTTTCTGTCCCAAGAGCCCTCTTAGGACCTCAAGTTTTTCTGCAACCCCAAAGTCTCTGACCTGCTTCCGGAACGGATACAGGAGGAAATCCAGGGAGCAGGACAGACCCCTTGTGAGGAGTGGAAGCTGCTGGCCAATTTGGGCTGAAAAGGTCTGATCTAAAGATAAGAAGAAGGAAGTGACTTTCACGTGGCTCACACAGGATCAGTTCATGAGCTGATCCCCACCCTGGGAAGCTCATCCCTGGCCTGGGGAGCAGGGAGAGGAGAGGGCACAGAGCTCCTGTGGGTGCTGCCAGGGCAGCAGGGCTGTCTCTGTGCAGGCAGAGAGCTGAGCTCTTTGCTCATCCCTGCTACGAAGCAAGAGAAAAACACTCCTGCCGAGTGCATCCAGAAATAACCCAGGCCTCCAGCAGCCAAAAAGCTTCCAAGGGGGAATTTTAAAGTGCTGGGAATTTGGCCTCTCAGCCTGTGCTTTGGGCTCCTCTGCTGTTGTAATGTCCCAGGCAGGGAAAGGCAAACTGAACGCTGCCCTGCTCCTGATGTCCAGGAACTTGCATCTCAACAGGCAACAGTTCACTCATGGATCACCCCAAGATCCTCTCAGCTCCCATTTCCACCCCAACCTTTCACAGCACCACCATCACAGCTCCTGCCTTGAAAGGACTCTGGTGATGGGCAGCACTTTCCCTGTGGGATGTGCTTTAGGGGTTGTGGTGCCCCAGCATCCCTCCAGAGCCCCTCACTGTGCTGCATCCCTGGCTCAGCACTCCCCTGAGATGAGGCCTCCTGACAGGCACAGCCCTGCTGCTGGTGGGACCAGGATTTGGGAGTCTGGAAGGGGAATGTACTAATCAGGAGAGGTCCCATTGCCTCTGGAAGGGAGGAGCTGGGGGCATTTACAAACAGGCCTTTCCTGTCTCTGGGAAGGACAGCAGATTCCTGCACTATCCAGATGGAATTTGAGTCACGTCGTGAAGAGAACTGTCTCTCAGTGGCACATGTCAGAGGCTGCAGGGAAGATAAATGTTGCTTCATTGCTCTGGCCCCACTATTTCTTCCCCCACAGGGGTCTCCTGGCCAGCTTTTCCACGTGTCAGCATCTCCTCACCACCCCAGAGCAAGGGCATCACGTGGCAGATGCTCCACGGAGGGAGAGACACCTTGTCACGCAGCAACAGCTCTGCTCTGGCTCCTGGGGCAGCTCAAGGCTGCTCCATCCCTTCGTTTGGGGATGTAACCCGGCACCTTGCTTGGCTTCCATCATCCACAGGCAGCCTGTAACCTTTGGAAACTTCCTGTGCCCCTGGTGTGTCCCTGCACACCCCAAACTGCCCCTCTGAGGCAGGACACAAAGAATGGAATAACCCAAGTGGTCTGGGTGCATGCAGGAGGTCATTGAAGACGTGTTGGCTTTGCAAAGCAGATCCCGTGGTGGATACAGGACCATCTATTTACTTTAAGTTTTACAGGGGGCATTTTCCCTTGCCAGGAGCTGGAGAATAGAGGACCCGGGTACCATCTGCCCAGGGGACTGGTGAATCATCCTATTTTCCAGTTAACAGCACTTGTTTGCTTTGGGAGATCTCCAAGTTAAGGGGGAAGAAAAAGAAAACCCAACCCGTGGATCTTTTCCCACACAATAAGAAAAATGCCTTGTTTTCTTTTTTTTTTCTTTCTTTTTTTTTTTTTTTTCTCCAAAAGCCAGTGTCAACTCTGCTTTTACTTAGCAGTGGGCTGGATAAAAATAGGCTGTGAAGTCACGACGCCTTCAGAAGAGGAACCAGGTATGGCCTGGAGGGAGGGGGTAAGAGGAGTCAGGCTTGGGTGACTGGGACAAAATCCAACATGATGGAGGCAGGCAGGGTCTGTCCCAGGAGAGCTGCTGCTCTTTGGTGGATGCTGAGAGTTCAAGCTGTCCCTCACGTGGTGTGGATGGGGCTGTGGCCCAGGGAACACCAGGAGATCAGCTCTGGGCAAAGCCGAGGCATTTGGAGCTGGAGGCGCTCCGGGAAACAGGGGCAGCGGCAGGGAATGGAAGCCGAGGGGTTGTGCTCCTGCTTTCTCCAGGACCATATTGCTGCTGCCTCCTCCCTTAGTTTCCTGCTCAGCTCTGGCCTTTCCTCCCGTTTGATCGCTGTGCCAGGCTGTGAGCACGCTGGGCTCTTTGGAAAGAGTGGGCTTGGGAGGGGCTTTGATGTCTCCTGCTCAGGGCAGGAGGCCTGGAAACCACTTGGACACCTGGAGCATGAGGGAGTGCAGCTGATGCTCTTATTTTGGTGCTGCTGGTGGGGGGTTCCTGTGGCAAAGCCTTCCTAGGGCTGTTCATGCAAGGGCTGGGGCACATTCTGAGCTTGGGCAGGCTCAGGGCTGGGGTGGCTGCAGGTGAAGATCCTCTGGGGCAGAGTCTCTCCAATATCTCTGCATCACAGGAGAAAGCAGGGGTGTGAGAGCAACTTTAGAGCCCCACGAGGGGATGTGAAAGCCCAGGACGCATCAGGGAGATGATGAATCCCCCCTGCAGGGCTGGTTTGTCTCAGGTGTGTCTTGGTTGAGTGCTGAAGACCCCAAACTGCTGGTCCTCCCCAGCCCTCGTTGCAGTGGGACCCTGTGGTGTCCCCTCTGTCACCACACAGCTCCAGTTCTGTCCTGCCAAAGCCACACCTACTGCCTTGGCTTTGTACCCTTGCAACCAAGCACCAGCTTAGGCCACAAGCTGAAACGAGTTTGGCAGGCCTCAGCACAGCCTTCCGTGGGTATTTGTGCACAAGCTTGGAAGCACCATGGAAGCTGCAAGGAGATGCCAATTTTATGTAGCAAAAGGAGGCTGCACAGCAGGGATGATGGGCCCTGCCAGGACCAGAGAAGCCAGAGCTTCAGGCTTTACATTTTCAGGATACAAGGTGGGAGGTTTTTTGCCCTTCTACTTCGACAAATTAAAATTTCCAGTTGAAAAAAAAAAATAATCCCTGTGGAAACCAGCCTCGCCCACAAGGAAGGAACCTTCTATCAACAAGAAAATTCACATGGTGGGGAAAAAAAACATGTCCTTTGCTCTTCCACCCTCTCCTGAGCCACAGTTTCTCCGCATCGGGAGGCTGGAGAGGCGCGAGGGGAATATCTGCATTTCTCTGGGATCAGTCAGTGGAACCAGCATTATCACTGGAACAATGGGCTCAGCCCGGGCCTGCCTTGCCAGAGCGGCTCCGCTGCAGCGCTCCCGGGTTTATTTTCGTCCGGGCTTGGAGCGGGTTGTGGAGATCAGGTGACGGTGCCCGAGGAGCGCTTGGCATCGCCCGCCCCGCGGCCGCGCCTGTCCCTGGGAGCGGCGAGCAGGCAGGGAGGATGGAGCGGGGCTGGGCGGGCAGGGCGGCTGCCTCTCCTCGTGGGATCCTTTCCCTTGGGTGAGCCTGCCCTGGAAACCCCTCGTGGGAGAAGGGATCCCACCTGACCTGGTTTAGAGCTTTGCAGTGCGGTCCGGGGAATCAAAACCAGCGACTGTGCTTTGGCACTGGGATTATGAGCTGGAAACCAGTTTCTGATAGAACTGAGTCATGGACGTTAAGGGAGGTGAACAAGGAGACACAGAAAGCACCGTGGTGGAGCCTGGAAAGCCCAGCTTCACAAGAACCAGTGCAATGTCTCCATCCCTGAGCTTGCCTTGTTCCACATGGTTTCCATGCTGGGTTGTGTTTGAGTAGTGACCAAGGCACCAGTTCATTCCCAGTGCCCCCGATGTGGCTGAGATAACCTTGGAGTTGGCTAATTTGGCAAGGTAGTCAAATCTGCCAACATCCTTGGCCACACAGGGACACCTTCCTTCCATCCCGGCTCCATCCCCAGCCTCAGCAGAGCCCTCTCGCCTGCAGGTTCGCCCTCTGCTTTCTCCATCAGCTGGAAACAATCTGCATCACTGGAGGGTTTTATTTCCCGTGGGGCTGTGAAGAGAGAGGAGCCTGGAGTTGATCAAAGTCCGGGAAATGCACAGGAGCAGCCATGGCTGGAGGAAGCTCACAGGCTTCTGTGCTGGAGAGGGGGCAGAGCTGCACTGGGGTCTGGGGAGGGCTGGGGTCTGTTCAGCGAGTGGCACTGTGGGAACAGAGGAACAAGGCATTAATTTTTCAGGTGTGGGATGAGGAGAGGGACGAGAATGCTGTGCCCCAGCTAGGGGCCAGGCGTGTGTGGCATCACTCTGTGTCTGAAGAACATGCAGCATCTCTGTCCTGTGACTCTACATGAGTCCAGCCTGACCTCAAAGGGAGCCAAGTGTTCCGTGGCAGAGGCTGGGGCTCACCCTGATCCCGGGGGATATTCCAGTGGGAAATTCCAGCTGCTCAGATCTGTGAGCGAATCTCACCCTCCGTGCTCAGGCCATCCTTCAAAGAATCCCCTTTTATATAAATCTCAGCACAAGATTCGAGAGTGGAAGGAGCCTACCCTGGCCCAGCAGGTCATTTCAGGCTTGGCTGAGCTTCTTTCCTCTTGAGGGGATGCTTGCCAGCCTCTCGGAAATGGCACCGGTGGGATCTGCAGCCCGGGCACAGCACTGTCCGTCAGGACCTGCTCTCTGCAGCTCTGAGCAGCAAATCCCTCTTGCAGCAGGAGGATGAGGATGAATGATGTGGGAGCATATGGAAATCTGTGGATCCCTCTGGCAACAGTTGCACCGAGCCTAACACAGCTCCCAGGGTCTGACCCTGCCGGTGCCTCCCAGCTGCATCTCCCTGGATCAGTGTGTCTGGATGTGCCTGATGTTGAGATCAAAGAGCCTGTGTTCATCCACAGGACTGGAATCACCCGATGGAAGGGATGCAGGTACAAAGTACCATCCTCTTCTGCACTCTCAGAACAACCTTTGCATCGTTGTGTGGAGAAAGGACACACACATGCAGATACACACAGACACACACGGAGAAATAAAACTGTGCATATCACCCATCAGATCAGTTTTCCTGTGGGGAAGACTTCCAGACTGCTCTGCTGGGTGTTATTCTGCAGGCATTTAGCCCACAGGAGCTAAATCCAAGTGGGATTTGTAGCGAGGTCTGACGCACCCCCCGCTCCCTGGACTGTCACGGTCAAGGCAACGTGTCTTTCTGGGCTGATTAGGGAAAGTGTCAGGGACCTTGCAGCCAAGACTGACAGGCCAGGGCTTCTCCTCTCACTCTGCTGTGTTCCACTAATTGCAGCTCTCCTTAATTAAAAATCAGTGATGTGGCTTTGGCAGCTGCAAGGCAGGTCCCCCAGGCGAGCCCCGGGCAGAGACCGGGCAGCAGGGAGGGATGGAGCCATCCCTGGAACCTGGTGCATTCCCTGCTGAGTCGTGGTCAGGGGCTGCAGAGGAGCCAAACATCCAGGAGAGTCCTCAAAAGGAGCAACAAAATCAGAGCCAGCCTTGTCAGAGACATGGGGCTGAGTTGTTGTGCTGAGCTGGAGTGAAGTGCCCTGTGCCAGCTGCAAAGTCCCTTCACAGGTGGCACTGGTGGCTCCAGTAACCACACGGCACTGGGAGCTGGGGCTCTGCAGCAGAGGTAGCAGATCCCAGGACACTCCTGTGAGCTGGCAACACTCTGCCTCTCCCAGGGGGACAGGAAGGGCCAACTCACTGCCAGGCATTTAAAATCAAAGTAAAAGCTGGATGATCTATAGAAGCGCGGTTTCCTGTTGGCTTCCTGGTTGCTGATCTGTCAGCGCTTTCTCCTTCCTTATTTCCATGTGAGGACAACTCAGGTTTTTTGGGGTATGTCTTCCCATGGGATAACAGTCTCTCTGAGCAAACTCATCCTGAGTGAAGCCAGGAGGAGCATCCAGTCACCAGCATGAATGGATAATGTCAGAGACTCTGGGGTGATTTCATTAACGAGTGCTTGTGCTCTTACTGCATCAGTGCAGACTCACAGACACCAGTGAATTTTCACTCCAGACACTACTTCAGCCCAAGCAGCCTCTCAGGTTGGGGCAAATAACATGGCCCAGAGTTTTTCTTGGAATACCAGAATCATGGAATGGTTTGGGTTGGAAGGGACCTTAAAACACATCTTGTTCCAACCCCCTGCCTTGGGCAGGGATGCCTTTCACTCGACCAGGCTGCTCCAAGCCCCCTCCAGCCTGGTCTTCTCATATTCATACGTGTCCTGTTTGGAAATCCATGGGTGAAGGGGATGTTTATCTGCCAGGATGTCAGTTAAGTGCAGGATAGGTGATGCTTTTGTCACCTGGAGAAGCTCTAGATGGGAATAGAGACATCAGCTCACATCACCTTAGAGGTTGCTGGAGTGAGGTCTTGGGAGAGGGATGATGATTTGGGAGAGGGTGAACTGCACAGCAGCTACTTCAAGGGGATGGTACAGAAGGGTCTAGAAGAGTCAGGGCAGGCTGTTCTCTCTGCTGGGCACAGATATCTTCCAGGTATTGGTGAGCAGATCTTGGAGAGTGGCTCAAAACCTTTAGTGTGGAGAGCTGGAGAGGGACTTTGGACAAGGGCATGGAGTGACAGGACAGGGGGAATTGGCTTCAAAATGACAGAGGGCAGAGTTACACTGGACATTAGGAAGAAATTCTTCCCTGTGAGGGTGTTGAGGCACTGGCACAGGTTGCCCAGAGAAGTTGTGGCTGCCCCATCCCTGGAAATATTCCAGCCAGGTTGAATGGGTCTTGGAGCAACCTGGTCCAGTGGAAGGTGTCCCTGCCCATGACAGAGGGGTTGGGACTAGAAAAGCTTTAAAGGTTTCTTCCAACCCAAATCATTCTGGGATTCTATGATCTCCCTGAGGAAGTGGGGAGGATCGTGCCCTGCTCCTCTCCCTGGCCCACAGCCAGGGAGGACTTGCAGATGGAAAGCTCGTGGCTGGAGCTGGCTGCTCTCAACAGGCTAATAATACCCCTGGGAGAAGGTCAGGTGGGCAGCAGCAAGAGCAGCTCCTGTTACAGGCTCACCCTCAGCTGCCAGAGCCTCCAGAAAGTTTTGGGATGTCTTGGAGGAGAGCTGGGACTGCAACCTCTCCTCCATCGGCGGGTGTCCAGGGGAGGTGACGGCAGCCAGCCGTGAATGGTTGTCCCCACCATGATGTGGAGAACTGCATTAACCCCCAGGACAAGTCCCTGCTCTCCCACCCCAGCACTGCATCCTCCATGTCAACACATCCTGCCCTGCTTCCCCATCCCAGCAGGACGTGGCCACCACCGTGCCACCGTGCCATCCCACCGCCACAAATGTCCCGGCAGAGAGGGTTTTTCTTGCTGAAAAGCTGCTTAGCAGCTTAAGGAAACAATAAAAGTAGTATTATCTTCAATGGCGAGGCAGATGGTTTGGATGATTGGTTTGACTTTTAAGCTGGATTTGAGCTACGGATATTCTGATTTTTAACAATTTTTGGCTGGTCAGACTCCGGCAGCGTAATCCCCACATTCCTGCTCCCCTTAAATCCAGTCCTCTGTGCGCCGGGGGCTGTGGGATGGAGACCTGCCCTGGCTGGGGGGTGGCACTCATGTAAGGGGGCACCCAGACCCCCACCACCCGGGCTGGCAGCCACCTGACCCCGCTGCCACCACCATGGCCACCACTACCCCTCTGCATGCCAGTTGTCACCGCTGCCACCGCAGCCTCATCACCCTGACCTTGCGGGGACAAAGCCCCTCTCTGGTCCCATCCCGCGTGGGTGGCAGCGCTCCTCAAATCCATCGCTGGCAGGAGCCCAGGCCTGAGCCTTCTCCCCCCACCGTTGTCTTCTGCAGAGGGATTTGTTTAGTTTTCCTCAGTGCTGTTGGGGTTGGGCAAGACTCCTCTGGAAGGTGGTTTCCAGCCTTGGGCATTTCATGGGGGTTTTTTAACTCCAGTACTGAGCGACTTGCAGCACCCCCCAGGCAGGGTCTCAGGTTATGAATGACCTGCCTCAAGCCCCGCAGCTGCATCACCTGAGAAGAGCCATCACGCCCATCCTTCATATTAGAATAATTTTTATTTAGCAGGTCTCCAGAGCTTTAAAATAAAACTCCCATAAAACAAGGGCCACCTCTGTGCTTACACTGAAATCGTAAACTGAGCGAAAGAGGAAGACTTCTGTGGAGGTCAAAGGTCACCCAAAACATCCCTTTAAGAGAAATCACTTCGGTTTTCTGTTCCCATTGCGAGCTCCAGTGCTGGTCAGCAGACACCAGGGAAGGAGAGGGGAGGGAGTGAGGAAGAGAGGGAGTGATGGAGGTAAAGGATGTGGGGAGTCTTGACGCAGTCTGGTTCGGTCCTACTGCCAAAATACTTCCCTGGTGCACCCGGATCACGAAACACCAGTGGGGAAAAGAAACCCTGTTGTAGGGAAAAAAAACCCCTGTTCCTCCCAAGGAAAAGTGGTGGTTTGGGGTCTGTCTGTGGGAGGCAGAGCAGAGGTTACAGGGAGGTGAACCTGGAAAAGGCGAGGTGTGGCGGTGCCCGGCGGGTCCCGGGGAGGAGGCAGCACCTGGCAGCGGGATGCAGGGATGGGATGGGGAGCGGGACGGAGCCGCCGCCGCTGCAGTAGCTGCGAGCTCGGTGCCCGATCCCCAGCAGCCTTTCCCCTGCCGGCTCCCGCGGGGCCCGGCAAAGCACTGTCAGAGCTGCCAGGCTTATCTTTAGCTCTGTTCCCTCCCTCGCCCCCGCGCCCACCTCCTCGCCGCGCACCGCGTCCCCGGCCCCCACCAAAACACGCCGTTGCATAAGCGCTCGCAGCAGCCATCTGGGGCTGAGTCAGCCGCGAACCCAAACGGACAGCAAACCCCCCGGGGCGGGGATGCCAACCCCCGGATAACGGGCTTTTGGGGTCATCCCACCGCTGATGCCATCCCAGAGCGTCCGGAGCCCCCACCCAGACTCGGGTGGCAGCCCCGTGAGCGGGGAGCTGGGGGATTGGAGTCATGCTTGGGGTCATCAGGCAAAGAGGGGAAGGCTTAATTACACACATTAATTGCCAAAATAAATATTCTAGCTGCAGGGGAAGGGGAGAGGGAGCACTGACAGACCGGGGAAGGGGAGTTGATCTGCCACCTTGGACGTGTCTCTTCCATCTCCATCCACAGTCCTGATACCCCATTGGAAACCCTCTGTGCTTTTTCCCTTAAATCAGCACCATCAAGCCCAGTTTGATTCTAAATTTATTAATTTGTGTCTTTTCCCCAAATCCTGGGGTCAGGACAGGGGGTGTCCTTCTCCTCCTCCTTAAAATTACCCTTTTCCCCCGGCAGCAGCATCGTGGTGAGAGTTTGTGACCTGAACTTTGCAGCATTGTGCTGATTCACAACAGCTTGTCACCGAAAACTGCCTAAAAATGACAGAAAAAGGGACGCTGACTCATGTGTTTGCCTTCCCTGAGTGAGGAGAAATGTGAAAGGTGAACAAAGTACTTAACGGGTGATAATTACATTCAGCACTGAAAAATCCAATCCATATTAATAAGCCGGCGTGTTATTGCTAATAGAGGCATTTTACAATTAAAAGAAAATAAAGCATTTAAGGTTTTTAACCTTGACAGTGACCTTTCAACAACAAGTGTAAGGAAACCCCTAATTTTGTCCCACTCACAATAATAAATCTCTGTTAAGGAGAAACTCCAGCGGCCGCCTTCCCAGACTCCCTACAGAGTGCTGGGGGCTGGTTCCCTGACAGTATCCTGTTATACAGAGGGATAAATCCTGTCATGGGATGGGGTGGAAGAGCTGGCCCTTCAGTAGGAAAGCTCTTGGCATTGCCATTCCAGCCAGGCAGAGGGGGAGAAAGGAGTTGGAGAGGGTCCACCTTAATGCAGGATGAAAAAGCAAATTGCCAGCAGGAGAGCAGAGATGCTGCTCCGTTACTATGGTTACCCCCAGAGACAACCCAGCATCCCTGGGTATCACCCTGTGGTACCCGGAGCATCCCTGGGTCTCGCCCTGCGGTACCCAAGATGCTCCCGGCCACCCCAAATGGCACTGGGGCAATTCAGGTGGGAGAGAGACCAAATCTGAAGGGGCTTCTGGGGTCTGAGGTTCTTGGAGTAGCCAGGAGAGAGGATGAACTCAGGCTGGATGAAGGAGCAGCATCTCCAGCATGACCAGGGAAAAGTTCCTGCCTTCATCCTTCTGAGATGAGGGGATCTGGTGGGAACCCAGAGCTCCCAGTCCCTCTGCCCACTCTCTACCTCTTTGTGAGGGACTGGCCCACCCAGATTTCAGTGGGTTTGAGCTGAACCCATCCAAGCCAAAAGCCAACCTGCTTTTGGGGAGGCCAAAAGCCTCTGCAAGGGCACAGAGAGATGCTCTGATCCACTGAGGCTGAAGGGAAAGAGGCAGGAGGGCAGTCGGTGAGGGCTGGTGCAATGCTGAGTTAAGTGAGGGTTTTAGCATTTACAGACATCTTGTGGAGGTTGCCAGCTAAGAAACAGCCCCAACCTCATCATCCCATTGGCTGCAATTCCTGCTGAAAACATCCCAGCCGTGCCTGTGAGGTGTAAGGGAGGTCCTTCCCTGCTGAGCCACCCACTGCCTTCCCATCCCTGCTGCTCCCACCCCTCAGTTCAGCTCTAACCCCCAAAGGTGAGGATGGTTGGATTGGAAATAAAGGCAAGGACCAAACACCCTGGTAGCACATTTCCCGTGGTGCCAGCGTCAGCTCAGCCTCCCGGGGATTTCTGCTACAAGCAGCCACTGAGGGAGGAATTCTGGAGGCAGTGGGAACCATCCCCGGGGAGCTGCCGGCTCCTGAATCATTAAATGCTTCCACAAATGAAGTGGTGGGGTTTGTAGTGCAAACTGCTGCACGAGGAGTCAGTGCCACATGGCAAAGCCATCCCTGGGAGCGGAGGCACGGGAGCCGTGGGAAGCTGCTGCACGGGCCGGTGCGTGTCCCCAGGAGAGAGGCTGGCAGGGCCCTGCCAGAGCATCCCCCACCTCCTCCCTGGCATTTTCCTTTCTGAGATCCAACCCATGTTTTGGAGTAGAGTTTTTCCCACCTCACCTCCCGCCTGCCCGTGACAGGCCCTTACCTTCCCCAAGAACCCCCTCCCCTCTCCTCAGCAGGGGAAAAGCTTCCAGAAAAGCATCTGGTCCAGATTTAAAGGCATTAAGAGAGACAGAGATTGGTGGCTAGTTCTAATAGCTAATCATTATTAAAAGAGCTCTCCTTATTTCCAAGATAGATTTGTCTGGCTTCTGCTTCCAGGAAGAGGTGGTTATTATGCCTTTCCCTGCTAGATTAAGTTACCTCTTTGTACCAGTGTATCCTCCCCGTGACAAATGCTGTAATCAAGTCACCTCTCAGTGTCCCCCTTTGCTGAATTAAACAGGCTTTGCTCTTGGGTCTTGCTTAGCCCCAGCCCTCTCTGTGGTGATTAGAGTGAGTGGCTGGCAGGAATTTTTTTTTTTTTAATGAGGAAAAAACTTCCTTATGGGGAAAAAGGGATGGAGCTGATGGGACCCAAGTGGCCATCAGTTGTGGGTGGAAACTATCAGCCATTGATCACCTGACCTGGATTCAGACCCATGACCAGCCTGTGGAATGATGATTAAGGATTTCTCCAGGTTATTTCAGTGCCTGAGCCCCCGTTGCCCACGGCAGCCAGGTGTGAAAGCCAGGAGGAAAATCCAGGATGGCAAATACAGGGGCTGTGTGTCCACCAGGCCATTAACCTCTCCGTAAATAGCATCCCACACACTCTCTCCCCTTTCCTTCAGCTGTGACGTACCATTGAAGACATTTAAACTGTCACTTGGACACGGTGTGATGTCCCCTGAGGTCCCCTCAGGAGGAAATGCCCGTAGGAAGCAGATCCTCCTGGAGCCCAAGGGGGACCAAGGTCGCTCCAGGAAGATTTGTTGGGTCAGTCTCAGGTGACTGGGCTCGTTCTGCCTGGTTGTTTTCCCATCTCCGGGCTCCCTGCCTGGCTGGGCTGATCTTGTCCCCTGGATAAATCCCATCAGGAAGTGCAGTGGAGCAAGTGGAACTCACGGATGGGGCCTTGGGGGAAGGGGAGGACCCTGCAGAGCATCCCTGCAGCCCCTTCCCATGCAGGGAGGAAAATCATCCTTCCTGCAGGATAACAAGTTAAAATCAGGTGTGTGGTTTCTGCTCCGACTTAGAGGCAGCAGGATGGATATTTGCTAAAAGGCTCTTAAAAAAAGAAATCTCTTTGTCCTGCTGGCCCCAGTCTTGCTCAAAGTTTGCTCCACATACATCCTGTACGTGTGACAACTGACAGACTTGGAAGCACATTGGAAGTTGGCTACAGGCAGACACTTCCCTATGATCTTTAAAATATACAGCACGACGCGAGATATTTTAAATAGATCAAAATACATTTATTACATATTTATATTATTTTCTCTAGTCTATTTATATCTTTTGGAGACTCTTATATATAATATATATAATATATTTAAAATAACATAAAATTAGCCAGTTTTGTCATCTGAAATACATTTTACAAATATATATATACATTGTCACATATATCTCAAATATATGTGCAATGAGACAGAGAAACACCAGAGGTGGAAAAGGTACAGATACTTCATTGCATCCCTCGGCTTCTCTACCACCATCACCCCAGTGAAGAAACTCAGTGTTTTACCCCTGGGAAACCAGTGCTCCCAGTTGCCAACCTGCCCGTGTGAACTGATGCCGGGTCCCAGCCCCCAAACCACGTGGGACCAAGTCTGGGGGAGCATCGGGGTGTGTTTGGGAGGGGATGGAGGAAAGATGGGCACCCTGGGAGCGGGCAGCAGGACAGATGTGCACAGCTGGTGGACAAGGTGATGGGTGGCATCGGGTCGGGCACCATCCCACATCCCATCCCTGCTCATAACGCATCCGAATCCTGCCCTGTGCCAACCCCCCATGGCAGCATTCCTGAATTGGGGGGTGGGGAGAGCAGGATGCCACACCCAGCTGTCACACATTGCAGTGTGCAAGAAATGGGAGCGGGGGGGACGGACACACACAGGGGACTCTTTTGGTTGTCAGCACGAGAGGAAAGGAAAGAGCAGGAGGGTTTAAAAATAAACGTATTTGTTCTGCCTTATTAAAGATAGAAAAGGTGGCTCTGAAATCATCTCCTACAAAAGGTTTGAAGGTCAAGCAGGCACCGAATCGCGAAAGGTTGGGCGCTAAGTGATTGTCCCAGCCCGAAAAGACTAAGTGCACTAAACTCGGTTGTGAGAAGCTAAGGCTCGTCCCGACAGCCCCGAGCCCCTGCCCGAGTGGGGACCCTGAGCCTGGCGGGGCACAGGATGCTCTTTCCAGAGGCAGATTTGGGGTGCAGGGCTGCGGCCGCTTTCTGCTCTCACTGGTGCATCCCTGTGGGGTGAAGCCAAGTGGGAGCAGCAGCGGGTCCAGCCCCTGGTCCCCAACCAGGGCTGATGCTGCTGCCGGAGCTGCCCCGAGCCCCGGCCGAGCGCAATCCCTACGGGAGGCTGGCCAAGAGGATTAGCGGCTCTCTCCTTTCTCAGACTCCTGCCATCCCCCAGGGATCAGGTGTAACGCCGGAGTGAACTCCAAGGATGGAGCCGGTTCGCTCAAGGAAATGGCCGGCGGCTGTTTTGAGGGGGGACGTTTCCCCCGCTCAGCTCCAAACCCCTTCCCACAGGGATCCTGCCCCATCCGTGCTGTGACCGACACCGAAACCCCACACCGAGAGCAACCCTGTGCCTTCCCAGCCCCTCCAGGGAAGGGAAGTGCCGAACAGACACCACTCTCTGGCTTCCCTCACCCTGTTTTTCTTTTTTTACCCCTTTCTTTGATTAAAACTATGGCCGGGCAGCCTTCCTGATGCTCCCTGATGGCAGGAAAAAAAGACCAGTAGCTCAGAGCACTCACAGGTAGGCAAAAATAATATTTATACACTATGTACCAGCGTGGTCCATGGCCAGGACAAGGACTATACAGTATATTTATGACGTCTCACCAGAGCTAGACCCTCACTAGCAGGGTTTGGGGCAGGGAGTGAGTGAACACGGTCCGGGGAGGGTCCAACACCCCCTCAACACTTTCAGCCTCGGGCACTCCCCGTCCCAGTTCACATCCTCCTACACAGCAGTTTAAAAATACATCTGTATATATTATTCTATTCTCCCAGGTAACACTGTACAATCATAGAAGTTTCTTTAAAAGCAATAATTTACTTAAAGACATCTCTATTTCTCTTTTGTTTTTATACAAATATTTACTGTGAGATATATATATATATATATATAAAGAAATTAACCCTCTGAGAACTCTACAGCAGCAAGATGTGCACCTTTTATTTTTGTAATAATTATTATTTATTCAAAAGAACCTAAAACCACTTAAAAGCATTTAAAAAAAAAAAATAAGTAGTGCTCACACAAAATCTCTCTGACCCCCCCCTCCATCCTTCCCAACCCCCCCAGATGCTATGGTGCAAAAAGTGGGGGGCAAACCCCTCCCCACTGGGAGCAAAGGGACTGGTGATGGGATGGCATCCACCTTCCTTGCCTCAGAAACATAAATGCCACGGCTGGAGCTCAGTGGCACTTCCCTAGGTGTCCCTACTTTTGGGAACAACCCATCTGGGACACTCAGTGCTGACAAAGCCACCTCCTGGCTCTGCCCTGGGGATGTTTTCTCCCAGTGGCCGGTTTTTAGGAGCAGCCAACAATGATGCAGCCCCTTGGTTGGCAGCGTGGGGTGACGGTGATGGACACTGGTGGGAAGAATCTCTGCAGGGATGAAATCCCAGCGCCCAACACGGCGCTCGGTGGCACGGGACAGGGGAACACACTGGGGTGGCCCCTCCCTAGAGCCCTTGGCAAGAAGGAGATGGGGATGGGGACACAGGACAAATCCTGCCTCTGCCACCTGTGTTTGGACACACCACAGCAAGTTATGGCTCCAGGACATGGATTCCCTCCTGTGAGCTGGGGGGAGGAAAGCACCGGGAGCCCCTCACAGCCCAAATATGTCAGGGGACACCGCTCTCGAGCCCTTCTCCCCAGGGGTGGGTGCTGCCAGGGCTCCATGCCCAGGATGCAGGATGCCCATGGCTACAAAGCTTTTCCCATGGCTACAAGGCTTTTCCCACGGCCACAGGGAGCAGGGAGCCGGATTTTGGCTCCCAGAGCACCAATGAGCTGCACGGATGGATGATGGGACCCGCAACCTGAATCTTCCCGACTCCTTCCCTCTGTGCAACAGTGGGGAGCAGGGCAGGAGCCAAAGCTTCCCAAGCATGGGCTGGTTTGCCCTGTGCTGGAGCAAAAGCTAAGCCAGCTTGTCACCAAGGCCAGCCTAAAACACGGCAGATGAGGGGATGTGGATGCTGCAGAGCAAAGGAAACGTGCCCCGGTGGGAGGATGCAAAAGGGGTGCTGTGGAGAAGGGCTGGGATGAGGGATGAGTTTGCATCTCTAAGGCACAATCCACCTCGAGGCTGGGACACAGGGATGGGTTGAAGCTCAAGACAGGGTGATTTTCTCGACTGGCATCTCTTGTTTTGGGAAAAACATCTGTCTCTGAAGCAGGACCCTCTGGTGAATAGGGAATTCATAAACCCCCAGCCTGGCACAGAGATGGCTCCTCTGCTAGAAGATGACTTTCACATTGGTTTCCATGTTTAAAAATATTCTTCAAGGAAGAAAACTACCAAATTGGTTGGAAAGGTGGGGAATTACCCAATTTTGACAGCTTTCCACTCTTCTTTTTGTGCTTCTCATAATTTTGTCCCAGTTGTGATGGAATTTATGAATTCCCCATCAGAGATGTTGGGGGAGACCCAACACTCAGCAGCTGATGTTCCAGACCCCATTTCCACCCTGAAAATCAGTATTTCCAGATATTGGCTAATTACTGTGTTTACAATGCTTTTTTCCATCACAGTCCTTCTTATCCTTATTACCTCCTTTGCCAGTAATTCCTCTACTTGCTTTCACTGCCACGAACCTTCACTCACATCTGTTTTCTGCCTATGAAGCCATGCCAGTGGAAAATAAACACCCCAAAACTGGATGCAGTCTTGACTTCTAGCTCTTGCATCTGCCCAACAAGTCACCCCCTCAAAGGACCCCGGTGGCTTCTTCATTCCCTTGTTCATTTTTAAAAAATACTGAATGACTTCTTTCAGATTTAATATTATTATTATTATTGTTGTTATTATAATTATAATAATAATTATTATTATTATTTTGGTAAACAGTCTCCCAAACGGTACGGTGAAAAAATTAAAAACCCTCTCACCTCCCTCCCCTGTTTTTTTTCCCCAAATTAAAAAGAAGTACGTTAACGTTGCATGTTATTTCAAGTGTTGTTCTTGTGCAACCGAACCGGACCGCCTGCCGAAGGAGCAATTATTTTTTTGTTGTTGTTGCTGCTCGGTTAAAAAAAACAAAAGGAAAAAAGAAAAATAAAAATTAGAAAGAGAGAGAGAGAGAGAGTAAGATTTGTTTCCTGATATTTCCTCTTTTTGGATCTCGCAGTGCTCGGCTCCGAGACGACGCCGGCGTTTTCCCCGCGGTGGGGGAGCAAAGCCCCACGGGGGCCTGCGCGGGGCCAGCGCCTGCCCGCGCCCCACGGACCCTCCTCTCTTCATCTGTCTGTCCATCCATCTGTCCGTCCGTCCATCCCCCCCCTCCCCGAGCCGTCGGCCCCGCCGCGGGCGCCGGGCGCGGGACACGCGCCGTGGGGCTGCCGCCGTCCCCTCCTGCGGACCGCTCAGTGGTTATTGCGATGAAACTGAAAACTATGAACGAGACTAATTTCTCAAGCATTCCTATGGCACTTGCATTGTTCTGCATAATTTTGAGCGGGTTTTAGGGGAAGAGATTAGAGGGAGGAAAAAAAATACCCTTGGAAAAGTCAGTGGAAGGACCAAGAGTCATATTTCCGACTCCCTCCTGTACGACCGTTGATCCAACGCTATTGTGGCTTGAAGCCTGTCGAACTCGTGCCTGTTGTCCGGGCTGATGTCCTCCAAACCCCGGCTGTCATCGTCTTCCTCTTCCTCGTCGCGGCTCATGAAGGCCAGCTCGTTCTCGTAGCAGAAGGAGTTGGTGCTGGGCAGCAGGAATTTGTTCTCCACCAAGTCCTTGGCGCTGCAACGTGGCGTGGACGGGACCTCGTAGGTTTTGTGGAAGTGGGAATAGTCTACTTTGTACTGGTTTTTCTCCTCAAACAAGACGGGCTCGAAGCGGTGGCCCCAGAGGATCTCACTGGCCAGGTAGGAGCTCCGAGCTTGCGTCGTCATGGCTGTGGCTTCTACCATGCCCTCCAGGATGACGACGATCTCAAAGTCATCGGTCTCCAAGTCCTGGCGGCTGATCCCAAACAAGGGGCTGTCTTCGTTGATCTCGTGGAGAATGGTGATGGGGGACACCAAGAAAATACGGTCCAAGCCTTTATCAAACCCCACGTCGATGTCTATTTGGTCGAGCGGGATGTATTCCCCTTCCTCTGTGATCCTGGGCTTAATTAACTGAGCTCGTACGTGGGCTTCTACTATGTGGCTTTTCCGGAGGTTCCCAACTCTCCACATCAGGCAGAGTTTTCCATCTCTCATTGCCACTACTGCATTATGGCTGAAAAGTAATGTCTGGGCCCTCTTTTTGGGCCTGGCCATTTTTGCCATTATTGCACCAATCATGAAGGAGTCAATTATACACCCCACGATGGACTGAACCACCACCATGAAGACCGCGAGCGGACACTCCTCCGTCACGCAGCGGAAGCCGTAACCAATAGTCGTTTGGGTCTCAATGGAGAACAGAAAAGCAGCCACAAAGCCATTGACCTGCAGAACACAAGGCTTGAAGGTATCGTCTCCACCCGGGTTTTCTAGGTCTCCATGAATGAGTGCAATTAACCAGAAAATCAGCCCAAACAATAACCAGGACACCAGAAACGCCAGGGAAAAGAGCAAGAGCATATACCTCCAGCGGATGTCAACGCACGTGGTGAACATGTCTGCAATGTACCTCTGTGGCTTGTCATCCATGTTGGTGAACTCCACATTGCACTGACCGTTCTTCTTTACAAACCTGTTCCTGCATTTCCTCCTGGTGTGGATTTTCCCATTGCCAAAGCCGTTGATACCTGGCATGGTGGTCAACCTCAGCCCGTCTTCCTCGGAGGACACGATGCTGTAAGGGTTGACTCTGCCTGTGGTCATCCCTGAGCCAAGCCCACAGTGAAGGTGAAGGGTCTTGCGATCCCCAGTGTCCCCCTGACCCACCCCTGCCCACCCCCCAAAATCTGTTGCTGTGGAAGGGAAGTCCCAGAATTCCACGTCTTGGCTGCCACGTCACCACGCTGATCCCGTGAGAGGCTCTGCAATGAGAGAACAAAGACACGGCCGTTACCTCTCAGGGCAATGGGACCCAAGGGGCTGCTTGGCCGCGGGCCTGATGGGGTGCATCTTGAGTGACAACCCCTCCACTGCCCTCACTCTTCCTTCTGTGGACAAGCTGCTCCCAAAAAACACCCAGGAGGAAGGAAAAATGTCTTAGATTTTGTTCTTTCATAGTACAAACTGAGCGAGGAAACCTTACCAGGGTGATGCAGCATTTGTGGAACCCTCAACAACTCCAGTGCATGGAAAACCTTGGGTAGCACTGGAATTTCTCCACCTCCCTTTTCTCACGAACTCTGCAGCTGGAGAGGCAAGCAGAGAGGCAGAGCTGTTCTCCTTAGGACATGGATATCAATAAAGGTACATCCGGAAGCAGCTCCTTCGGTTCACATTGCCCGTGCCAGATGGATCAATGCCCAGCCCAGCGCCCGACCTCCCAGCACCAGCTCTTCTGGGGTCAAGGGAAAGCACAGGGAAATGTGGATTTAACCTCTGTCCTCCTGCCTGAGGATGGGAGAGGACACGGCCAACGTGCAGCTGGTTGGAGAAGGCCCCGGGAAGGCACTTACTCAGGGCAGATGTCCTGAGGAGCAACTTTCCCAACGTATCCATTGGGACATGGAGCCATCTACGGTCACAGATGGGTTTTGCTGGCCAAGCCTTATGAAGGAACAGCTGCCACTGGGGAACGGGGAGCTGTTTTGGTCCCTTCTGGAGGGCTCAGCTGCAGGGTCAAGGACCTAAACTCAGCTTCGCCTGGGAGAGAGGTGACATGGACACGGGGGAGGTGGCCCAAGCTAGGTGGGCTCCTCAGTGGAGAAGCCATGTGGCACATCCCAAGCACCCCGAAGAGCTGGCAGTGCAGGAACACTCCTCAAACCATCTCCTGCCACACGTCACCTATTATTTAGCGCCGTGGGATGTGTCACTGGGGATGGAATCACCTTGCTGGCACTGAGACCTGCACAGGGCAACAACATGGTGAGGGATCAGGTGCAGAGCCCCCCACGACACCCCATGCTGGCAGCACAGAGGCAGCAGCTCCTGCCTGGGGGCAGAGGTGAACCCGCCGGGCTGTACGTGCTGTGCCAGATCCGCTGGCCCGGTCGATGCAGTCGATTCCTGCAATCAGCTCCAGCGCCTGGGGACACGCTGGGACAAGCACACCCTTTCCATTACACAGTGACCAGCACCAGGGAGCATTGCCACGCACAGCCTGCCTGGGGCTGCATCAGCCCGGCTCACAGTGATACCCTGGACTGCCTTTTACTGAAATGCTCCCCAAATCCAGCCTGGAAAACAGGAATCCCTCCAGAAGCCCAACAGCACAAGCAGGAGCACTGCCCAAACCTCCCAGGTGCTGGACACAAACCCATGTGTGCCACCACCTTACACCAAACAACACATCTCCACCTGCTCCAATCTGGGCACAACCACTTTTTATCCACGAAGTTGATTTTTCAAATGCCACAGTTGTTTGTTGGCATCTCAGCAGACCAAAGGTTTGCTTGCACATGGCTGGGGCCGTCAGCATGACAGCCTTTCCCTCCTTGGAGACACAGGAAATAATAAAGTAGGCACAAATTAATACTAATGGTCAATATTTACAGCCCTATAGTCACTAGAAGTCATATGGGACAGAAGTGGCCTTGCAGAGCTGACCTGTCAGGCCAGCTGCAGGTTCACACTGCCCAACTTCAACCTGGTCTCCCATCCCTGGCTACATCCATTAATATCTCTCCTCTTTTTTTTTTTTTTTTTTTTTTTTTAATGAGAGCTGAGCATTTGGGGCCAGAAAAGGCTGTTTCTCCATCACCCCTCCAGCTTGCCCCACGGAACACGCTGAGTGATTTTGCCACAGGATGAATTTACAGTTGGGTTTTTTTTAATTAATTCTAGATGCATTTGAGAAGTGAACAAAATGCAGTGAGCTCCCAGTGACCTGCGAGAGGATTAGCTGGGGTCTGGATTAACTGTGCTGGAAGGGGAGATGTGGCCGGGTGACTGCAGAGGCAGCAGCGCTGCCTTTACCTGGGGTGAGGTTCCCAGGGACCCTCATGCTCCCCAGTCACCACCACTGCTCCTCCCTGCCTGCACCCTTTTCCCCATCCCTCCTTGCTGCCTTCATTCTTGCTTTCCCTGTCCCTTCCTTCCTTCTTTTTTCTTCCTTTCTTTCTTCTCCACTCCTTCCTTCCCTTTCTTCCCCCTTCTCCCATGTCACAGAGGGTTTCAGGGACCCCTCTGCTGCAGGGCAATGCCAGGACAGACCCCAGGGTCTGACACTGGTTCGGGTACAGGGCAGCTCTTGTGACAAAGCCCATGTCCCCAACATTCCCAAAGGCCACGGGACTGAGTCCTTCCCGAAGCACCGGAGCTCCTGGGAGGACCAAACCCCCCCTCCCATCCCAGGCCAGCAGGGGCACCATGGGGAGATGGCAGCTAAATAAAGGCAGCAGAGTGGATCTGCCGGAGCAGGAGGCCGCCTGCGGCTCGCGCTTTATTTAGCACAGTTTTGTTTGGAAATACACTTTCTCGAGTTCACTGGAAGCCGAACTTCTGGTTTGGTTTAAATCCGAAGGCTGGAGCCCCGCGCTGCCGCCACGGGAGGCTCGGGCTGGGAGAGGGCTCATGCAAACACATGGAAACTCGTGGCTGGACAGGCTCTGATGGGGGACCAGCTGGGGGCCGTGTCCCCATGGTCACCTTACGTCTCCTTGGGCCAGGAGTGCATCCTCCAGCATCACCCTGGCATCTCCCCACAGCCAGCACTGCCCCAGGGGGCTGGTGGACGTGTTACACGTGGACACATCCCCCTCCCTGCCTCCTTCCCAGGAGTTTCACACCCCTGGCCATCACAATTTTACCTCACAGGAACAAACCCAAAACTTCCCCTAATAATCACTGCCCATTAATCCCATTCCCAGCCCAGCTTCAGTGCAGACAAGCCCATGCTGGGTGTCGGGCATGACCGGGACCATCTCCTGCTGCTCGTGCCACGCGTCTCGTGCAGCGCTAATAGTGTTAACAAGTTGGAAACAAAACAGGCTCATAATATTAGTTTCGGGAATGAACGGGCCCCTGGCTCCCCGTGGCTCCAAAGGCAGTGACGCCACGGACTGCCCCAGCTAATGAGCTGACACGAGAGGCAACAAGTCGTGCCACGGAACTGCAGCAACCCAACTCCCACCACGGAGCCGTTTCCTGCAGAGAATCCAAGTGTCTCCAGCAATCTGCCAACTGCACAGTTAATTTTATTTTTTTTTTTTTTAAAAAGGGATGTTAAATGTTACGACAATATTAGGAGCAGCCAGCACGCTGGGAAAATGTGTTGAGTGCCGGGGAAGTCATTATTTAGAGCCGGCTGAACGTGTCAATGCGATTTGTCATCACACCTTTCCCTGTACCTCCTGAGGCTGCCCCCTACTCTCACATCCTCCTGGCACTGATTTTCTCATGGAATTGTGCAGACAACCAGGCTGTGTTGAGGTGGAATCAGCACTTGGAGGAGCTGAGTTTGGGGACGCAGCTCCTCTGTCCGCGGGGGCAGGAGAGGTGACCATGTGGGAGGGGTCGGTGCGAGGAGGTCACACTCGGAGCTGCTGCCTGCCCTGCGCCGCGAGATAACACTGCCCTGTGCCGGGAGATAACGCTGCTATCTCCCGCAGTGATGCCCTTCATGGCCCAGCAGCAGGACAGCAATGTCAGTGGTGAGGAGGGAGTTCTGCTCCCGACCCGCTTAGCCAAGGGGTGCCCAAGTCTCTCCTGCTCATCCCGTCCCCACAAAGCGACCCGGCACTGAGCACCCACAAAGCAAGGGGAGAGCAGTGGAGCTGGGCACTCCCCAGTGCCTGAAAAACTCCTTTGACTCCCCATCTTTGAGCACTTCCAATAAATTAAGGGTCATCAAGAGGCAGGGCCAGTATATCTTGAGATGTATCCGGAGAATAAATGGCTCCCTGGTTCCCCTCCACTGCTAGGGAGGACAGGCAAGAGGCTGCTACCACAGTGCATCCCTAATGAGAAAAACCTGCTCCATTTTGGCAGGGACATAGGTAGAAAAAACCCACGGGCACACACCCTTCTCCTAGGCGTCCCCACACCCCCCTAATGCTGGTGAGCAGCTGAGAAATCACCGTCTGTGAGCCCTGATGGCACGTGCAGAAGGAAAACTGAGGCACATGGGAAAAGGAAGGCCCTTAGTGGGAAGACCAGAGTTGATGGGGTGGCTGGAGAGATACTGGCTCATCCCTGTCCCCCTGAGCCACGTGTGGATGCCACGGGCATGGGAGGAGGAAAAAGGGCCACGTGCAGCGTTCATCACTGCTGGGGCCAGGTGGCCTCTGCAGAGTGACAGGCTTGTGCTTAAGCACCCTCAAACTCCTAATAAATGTGATCAGGGAGCTCCTGGGGAAGATCCTTTCGGAGGCTGCACTGAGCACACAGTTGGTCCCCAACTCCATGACACGATGAGGGGATTGAGCATTCCGGTCTGGCTGCCTCCATGTCTATTCCAGCTCCAACACCCGGCCCTGCTCCAGCACCCACACCCTGCAGTGACAGGACCCCAGGGCTAAATATCCACCCCCGCTGCCCCCACCGCTCCCAGGTGATGTCCCCCCTGTCAAGGTGCAATCTCGGGGGTGTCAGGAAATGCTGCAGCTCCCACAGTCATCCCAACCCACAGCCAGCCCTGCAAACCCTCAGGTCCTGAAATCCCATCTTGCCCGCCTAGGAAACACTGGCTCTTTTTCCATCTGCTCGAATCCATACGGCTGGACAGCGGGACATGGCTGGGGTTAAGGATGAGGGCAAGGGGAGGTGCAGGCCTTGGCAGGGACCACCCAAACCAGGGGCTGCTGAAGGATGCCTCAAAAGCCCAGGGGAGGCAGCCAGATTGCCCTGTTCCTGTCACACCCACCCAAACCTCTGGGGTACCCTCGTACCCCTCCCCACAGCCCCCTCAGCCACCCTGGCTCAGAGGAGGGGTGTTAATACCCCAGGAAATCACCCTGGGATGGGGCAGAGCACCAGTTACTCCCCAGGCAGGGGGTTCTCCGGCCAGATCCCAGAGGAAAGGGTCAGCCCTTACCTGGTGTGTGCCCTGGGGGGTCTCCCCAGCGCTCCCCGGCCATGGCTGCAAGGCACAGGGTGCCCCGTGGCCCTGCTGCAACCCGGGCGAGAGACAGAGAGTTTTAATTGAATTTCTAGATTATCCTGGGGGAGAAATTGTAATCTCCTTAAATCCAACCTCTGGTCGAGTCCCGTAACCTACTGTCCTGCGCCGGGGAAGGGATTTAGTGAGGGGGAGGGGAGGCTTCACTGCCTGCTGATGCTCCAGACCCTGCACCCAGCAGGATTTGTCCCTCAGGGTGTCAGAGATCTGCTCCCAAAAGCCCTGCAGCCCTGGCAATTCAGGTTCTGCAGTGGCAATGCCCTGTCCCTGCTCCCCACGTCCTGCCAGGGTGACCAGTGTCCTGGGAGCTGCCCAGAGCTGGTGTGGTCGGGGCTCCAGTGAAGGAGACGGTTGGTGCTGGGTCAGCAGCGTCTGTGGAGGGTAAAGAGGAGTCCACCAGGTGGGATTTATGGCTGGGTGGTGTCTGTGGCTTTGAACTGAACTATCACCAAGCTCAGTAGTTCAAGTCCCCAAGGAAGTCCTGTTCCCTGCCTGGGCTGTGGTGGGTGCCTCCCTCCCAAAAAACTCCATCCCTGGACTGCGTAGGCCAGAGGATTTCTTGGATGGGTGGGTGATCTTGAGCATCTCCATCACGTGGCCCTGGTCCCTCCTGCGTGCTCCCAAATCCAGATACATGCTGGGCTCCATCCCCAAACCCTCCCTGGCGATGGAGCTGAGGCAGATGATGGCAGAGCTGGAATCAGCCAGTCACGCTCCTGTCTGCCATTACTGGGGCCTCTGCAAGGACATGGATTTCCATTGGCAATGGCAGGTTCCCATCCAGCACGTGCCACCAGGCTCAGGGGATAGGCAACAACCCTGGCCCAACTCTGGCCCTGACCAAGGAGGGAACACCCAGCTGCTAAAAAACATAGTGGTAAGAAAGGGAAAAGCGGGACAGAAAGGGCAAATGTCTCCAGGTGGATTTTACCACCAACCAGGTGGAGACGAGCTGAGGGGCTCCTATCCTGAAGGTAGCACCAGGGCAGTGCTTGGAAGCACAACTGGGATATCACAGGCACGAATTATTGCAAGAGCTCTCTCACACCTTAGGGTCAGAGGCAAAAGATGATGGATCTGAAGCCATTCAGCCTAATTCAGCCCACAGCAGGACTCATCCTGCACCTCCCGCTCGCCCAGATCCCATCCAGGTCTCTTTCCCAAAACCCTCAAGGCGAGTTTTTCCTTGCTCTCACCCAACACAAACCCCCCTACTCCAGGAGCCGTGTCTCCTGTTTGAGGGAAATCGCCTGTGTGGGCAGAGCCCACGCCCAGGAAATGTTTATCCTTAAGGTGCAATGGCAGGTTGGGAGTGATGGAGCGGCCAAGCACTCAGCATTGCTCTCCCCATGGTGGAATTCCGGCTGGAAATCGGCATGGAAAGGAGCAGGACGACCAGGATCCCTTCAGGCAAGGGGAGATGGGATGTAATGGCTGAGCCATCAACCACTCATCAGCACACTCCGCTCTTTTTTGAGCTTTAAACCCGCTATTATTCCTGCTCCATCCAAGCATTACCAACTGTTCAGCTCCTGGTGAGAAACACGGACCATGCTTCGTTATCAGGCAGTTTTCCTGATTCCATGTCCGTCCCGGGTGTAAAAAGCTGTCATTTCCACCCCTGATTCCAGCACCCTTCAGCATCACCATGGGTTAAGGCGTCAGCAGAGCTCTAAACTTCACTGTTAACCCCAGCAGCAAGGGGGGGGATGGGGAGGAAGGACATGCCACGCTCGGGAAGAGCTGCCCTGCTGGCTCTACTTACCCCGCGATGGCAGCGGGAGCCGCGGATGCTGAGCCCGATGCCGGCGGCCGAGCGAGCGAGCGGGGACTTTGCCGCTGTCCTGGCTGATTTCTCCCCAGCTCAGGTTACAGCCTCGCTTCTTCCCTACATGTACAGGAGCTGGCACCTCGGCTGAGACCGTGGGGAGCCACGGCCAGCGAGGCTGACCTGCTCCTTCGGTGGTATTTCCGAGGGGTAGGGAGGGAAATCGCGGAGCGAGAGTGGTAGGAAGCCCAGGATGCCTTAGTGGTCTCAGGGGATTGGAAGAGAAGAAGCTTGAGGGGGTTTTCAGAGGTTTTTGGGATGCGAAGGACCAGTCAGAAGCATGAGACACATTCAGACCTGGGGGATCAGATGGTGGGACCAGGTAGTCCATGTTCCAAGGCAAGATCAGCTTGTTCTTGTCATTTAATGATGACCATGACACAAAACCCCATTTTAAGCATTTCTCGGGAGAGGAACGAAAGTCCCCCTCCTTTTCTGTTGGGGGTGACAAACACCCCTGACACACACGTGGTGCTGCCCAGCATCTTCAAGGTGAAAAAGGCCTTTTCACTGCTCTGCTCCTACAAGTTTTCCTCCAGTTCATGTCTCTGCCCACACCAGTTCATGAGTTTCAGTGCCTTAATTCCTGCAAGGACTCCCTTTAATGCTCCCATTGCTCGAGCTGAGGCTGTTGGAAATCTCATTTCCAGGGGGTACCAGGTTTCTGGCCCCACGTTTCTGCCCTTTCCACCCTTCCCCGACATCACTGGAGAGCTGAACAACCCCAGACTTCAGGCATGACCCCAAACCCAAGGAGCTGCAAGGGCAGCAAAGGCAGGGCAGGGTATTTTGGGGACCGTCTTCATCTGCTGCAGTGAAGATTTAGCACAGGCGTTGCGTAACGCCCGGGGGGGCTCGATGCTCCCTGTCCCCTCTCGCTGTCAGAGATCAGAGACTCAATTAATCCTCCATCATTCCCTGTCTGCAGGGACCAGCCCTGGGTGCCCTCTCAGCCCGACCCCAAATCTCTGCCCGATGTCGGCATCCACCGAGGCTGGTACCCCACAACCCCGGGGTGAGGTCCTGAGGGACACCCCACTGACACCACCTGGGGCACTCAGTGTCCCTCCCAGGCCACCCACCTTGCTTGGGAAGCCCTTTCCAAATGGAGGTGGCCATGAAGGTACCCACAAGACAGACATCGAGATCCCTAAAATGACTCATTGTCCGTTTGTCCCAGCCTTGGGTGCTGTCGTGCCTCACTTCCTTAAGGGGCCCAGTAGCCACAGACCCTGCGGGCAGAGACCTGGGCATTTAAGGCATTTTATAAGGTCATTTTTAAGCCACCAAGGTTTGGTGCACATCTGCCTGTGTTCCCCCCTCCCCACTCCTTTGCACAGCACAGATCACTGACGGATGGCTCACTCAGGCACACACTGCAGGATCACAACAGCAATGAAGGGATCCCTATTTTTTTTTTGGCCAGCCCTAAAATAACAACCCCCACATGTGTCCTTGGGCAACCCTACAGCGAACAAGGCAATTGCAAAGCCTGGCGTTGGCGAGCCCGGGCACTGCTGTGCGTGCACAAACAGGATGATGAGGAGAAGAGCACCAACAAGTCAAACCAAAATGCTATCAAGGGAAGGTTTCAGAGGGTAAAGATGGTGGCAAGCTGCTGCCAGCCACGACAGCCTGCAGAACCCCTGGGGTCCGAGTCCTGCCCCCCAGCATCCCCTGGAGGGGTAAAGCCAGATGTCACGCAGCATCCCGGCACAGCTGGGTGGCTGTGGTGGCAATGGGTGGGCACAGAGCAAGGGCACCTCAGGCCGGGGCAGGGGCCGGGTCTGGTGGTGTTGAGGAGGATGGGACACAGTGACATGTCCCCCCGTGAAGAGCCGCACGGAGAGAGTTACACAACGCCGGCCCGGCCGCCCTTGGCTGTGTGTGCCGTGCGCGCTCCTATCGACACGGCCCCGGCCGCCCTCCAACATCCCCCCAGGGGCAGAACTCTGCAAGTGGTGTAAATGCAAGTGCATGTGAGCAGGGGGACCTGCTCCAGCCCCCCCCCTCTCCCCTCAAACCCTGCACCTCCTGCGGTGGTCACCAGAGAGGCACCAGCACCCCACTGCCCCCCCGGCTCAGCTGTGCCCATGGCAGGGGGTCGGGAGGGCTGTGGTGGTGCTGTGCAGAGCAGAGGAGCAGGGTGAGCACCCATCCTGCTGGGAAAATACAGAAGCTGAGGAACTGCATAGCCTCCACCCAGGGATTTTTAGGACATGAAAGACCAGCCAGAAGGATGCAACAAATTCAAACCTGGAGGATGTGACCAGGTTAGGACAAGGCAAGACTTTGCCAGGACCATGATGGCCGTGTCCAGAAAGTTCCTTCAAACATTTTTTTGCAGGGGAGGAAGAAAAATCACCCTCTTTTTCTGTTGGAGGGGAAAAACACTGATGCTGCCACCAACAGCAGGAAGCTCTCCCCTTAGCAGAGCAGCAGGATGAAGCAAGGATGCTTTTGTCCACAGAGAGGGAGAAACTGAGGCGTGGTGGCTGGATGGGCCCAAGCATGGGGACAGGCTGCAGCCCCTGTCATTGCCTTCCCCCCAGCCTGGCCTGGCCCCAGTTGGAGATATTTATAAAGCCGATAAGGGAGCAGAAAGAATTTTCCAAATGCCGAAGTTACGTAACCTCTCCTCGCCCTCCACGGACATCGCCTGTAATTATAGGCTTGGGATGGGGGGAGAGCCCTCCGTGGTGGGGCTGGCAGGGGGCACCACTGCCACTGTCACCCCCAAGGGCTTCACCCTCCTCTCCCTCACTGCAGCAGGTCCCCTGGGTCCTCGTGCCACCGCACCGCCCTGTGGGACCCCCACCCTGAAGGACCTTGCTGGCTCTGTGGCCATTCCCCCCACCCTGTGCAAGGTACCCCAAGTTTTTGGCTGGGTTCTGAGTGGCTGATCCTCCCCCCGGGGTGCCCACACCCCTCCAGCCCATCCCAGCACGTGCTGGGTGTCATGACAGATGACAACCTGAGCACAGCTGACATTGCCATGGTGACTATTAATCACTGCTGCTGGGAGGACTCATGCAGACTCCTGCACCAGCACCTGCCCCCCACAAAGTGCTGACCCCCACCTCCAGCGTCTGCAGGTACCCCCTGCCCTCCACCGGCCCCATTTCCACCACTTTTTGCCCTGTTACGCACACAGGCAGCTTCCAAACCCTTCTCCACCACCTCAGAGCTGCCTCCAAATCCATCAGTTGTGTCTCAGTTCCCCCAGCCCTGTGGTTGCCACCTCAGGGGAGGGTGGTGTCCCTTCCCTGGGATATTTTTCTCTCTCCCAACTTCGGCCAAGGCTGCGGAGTTGGAGGGATGCTGAGCAAAGGCTCCGTCGCTGTGGCAACCCGCCGTGGCCGTCTCCAGGCGACCGCCCAGGGATGCTGCAGAGATGCTCTGGAGGCAGAGTGAGAGGGACCAGGGCGGGGGGTGATGTATCCATAGGGATGCCACCCCCTCCTCCACTCCCCTACCCAAACCACGGCCTGGGTCTTTGTAACAGGGTGCTAAAACACCCAGAAAACGGCCATGGATTTGACTCGGGCAGCTGGCTGAGCACTGACAAGCTCATGGCACCCCAGGCCGGCTGGTGGGAATAGCGGCAGGATGCTCCCGGGTGGGCGCGGGGCCGCGCCGCTTCCAGGGCCACCTGCAGAGCTGTGGAAATCGTTGTTGGAAATAAGCCCGTTAGCTTCTTAACCCTCATTAAGCAGCTTAGGGAGGACACGCGCCTTCGTACGCAAACCCGGAGGCGGAGAAGGCCCTTTTTCAGGGCAGAGGGGTGACGGGATTTCCGGGGATGTTGCAGGGGGTGCCACGGGGGGGGCACGGCCCCAGCCCTCACCCCGACAAGCTCCCCCCTTGGCATCCATCCCCCCCTTGTTGCTCTCTGCCAGCCGGAACCACCGGCAGCTCCCGACGGCGCTGAGCGGCGGGCAGGGACGGCGATGACGGGCTGTCACACCCGTGTGACGAGTGTGGGAGGTCTCAGCCGCAGCCCTGCCGGCGGGGGGGGGAGCGGGGGGCGGCTGTGACAGCGCGGGGCGAACGGCCCGGCCAGAGCCCGACACGGCGGCTGCGGAACGGAGCAGGACGTTTCTAATCACTCCACTTGGAAAAGGTCCCGTTTGTACATTTGTTAAATTAAAGGATGTCAGCGTCCGATGCCAAGCCCAGGCTTCCTCGGAAATTTAAACTAATGGCAGCGAAGAAAACGAGCTGAAACCAGAGCACAAGCGCTCCCACGTTGTCCAGCAGCACCAGCCATCACCGTGGCTGGGTTTACATCCAAACATCCGTCACAAAGATCTCAACTTTTTGCCCCAAAATCCAACCTTGCCCGCTCTGCTCAGTTAGAAAGTGCATTGCTGGCACTTGGACGAGCCGGGCTGCTGTGCTGGGGTCCCCAGAGAGACCACCATCCTCCTCCAGCCCCTCAAAGAGCAAACATCTCCCTGTTTTCTGATACAGCTGCCCTGGGCAGTGGGGTTTGTCAGCACGGGGTGGAAGGTGGGAGAGCTGAGTGGTGGGTGCAATGTCCAGATTTCTCCAGCTCTGATGATTCCTACAGCCAGCTCCATCCTGCCCGGCCCCACACAGGCAGGCAGAGGGGTCCTGGCAGAGCACGGGGGAAGGGGGGGGGGTCACACAGCCCTTTGCTGCCCCTCTTCCCCACGGAAATACCTGGGCTCAGGCGAGGGCTCCGCTCCCGGCGCTCTCCGGGCTCCGCTGGGGCGGTTTTGTGCTGCAGCTGAGAAAAACCACTGAGTGGTGGTTGGTGGTTTGTTTTTTTTCTTTCTTTTTTTTTTTTTTTCCTTTTATAATTTTCTCGGCAAGATAAAATTAAACAAACAAGCCCTTCTGGGAGCAGCGTGAGGAAGGGAGCCTGCTTCCCTACAGATGTGCGTGTCCTCAGTGATTACAACCACCCAATTAAGCTCTCCCTGTGACTGGGACATTTGCACAATCCCACTCCTTCGCCTCCTGCGGTTTCACTGGTAGGAGACTGGCTGGCTCTGCAGCCTCCCTCCCCATGAGGTCATTACCCAAACACCTATTTTTCACAGAAACATCAAGAATGGTTTGGTTTTTTGGTTTTTTTTTTCCCCTGACCATCTTGTTATCAAATTAGAGCGATCTGGAGTGCAAGGCTGGGAGTGCTCAGCAAAGCAGCATATGCTGGAGAAGAATAGAATGGAATGGAATGGAATGGAATGGAATGGAATGGAATAGAATAGAATAGAATAGAATAGAATAGAATAGAATAGAATAGAATAG
>JAWWLV010000035.1:13544851-13566798 GCA_035041135.1 Platyrinchus mystaceus
AAACAAAAAAAAAAAAAAAAAAAGGCGACTGCCGAGAAGGGGGGATGGGAAGGGAGGCGGGGGGGGTGCCAGCCCCCGCCACGGCCGGGATGCGGGCGGCGGACGGGACACCTCGCCCAGGGGACGCGGGGACACACGCGCCGCCGGCCGCCAGCAGGCCATGTGCCGAGCGGCCGGCGGGGGCGGGGGGAACGGGCACCGCACACACAGACAAAAAAAGCAAGAATATTAAAACAAAAAAAAAAAGGAAAAAAAAAAAAAAAAGAAAAGCACCCGGAATGCCAGAGGAGGCCGGGCGAGGAGCGAGGATGCCGCACCGCTGCAGCCGTGCAGGCCCCGCGCCGCGCCCCCCCCTCCCTCCCCTGCAAGGCTTTGCAGGGGAAGGCGGCGGAGCCTCCGGCGCACAGCGCCCTGCGGCCCCGGGTGAGGGCCGGGGTGCCCCGGCGGGGCTGCGGGGCCGGGGCAGCCCGGGCAGTTCTGCAGCCGGCTGGCGCAATGGCGTCGCTGCCGAGGAGAGCGAAGGGCTGGCGCAGAGCCTGGCAGGGTTCAGTGAGGGGCTCCTGAGCCATCGCTCCCACCTCTGCTGCTGGGGCTGCCCGGCAGCTGTTCCCGAAGACAGGAGGGTTTGCGTTAAACCAGAGTGAGCTGGAGCTTGAGGCAGCCCCGGGACCGGTGTGACCACCGGGCTGGATGTCAGCGGTGTCCCCAGCCATGGCAGGGGCTGGCAGCCACACACATCCCCTGCCCTGGTTTCGTGCACTTCTCAAAACCAAATCTTCTAAGTCTCCATGAGCAGTCCCCCTAAATTCCGAGGACCTTTTTACATGTGGGATTTAACTCGCGCGCAAAAGTCTTTCCAAAACTAGGCCTCGCCTAAACTACCCATGGAAGCCTGTGTGTAAGTGCCTCTTCAGCCAAAGACTAGTTGTTACCCGCACACTGTAACATCCCAAACTGCTGCAACACCACACCACCTACTCTGACCGCAGAGCGTTCCAGCAGAGCCCTGAGACAAGTTTCCCACTTCTGTGGTGCTTTTCACACCACCTACTATAATAACAAGTTACAACATTGCCAATACCCAGGTAACTAGCGCAGCGGAGTTTGTGAATGGGTGCGTGTAGAAGGGCTGAAACTAAATTATTTTTTGCAACTGCCTCTGTTCAGTGTTAATATTAGCATTAATACTTTCATTTTCCTCATTTAAATACAATAAAAGGGAAAATTGCCTTCACTTAATATTGTTACTTAATCAAGTTTTGCAATTCCAGTTTTTATAAGGAGATAAAGTCAAGGAGAAGCTAATGTACACCTTTTTTTGTTGCTGGGCTCTATGCTGTCAGCCACAGCATATTTTAAATTGTGAGATCCCTATTGCAGATGGAAAAAGAGTTGGGGAAAAAGGAAATCCTTCTTGGAATATTGTACCGTTCAAACACCATTTTAAGGAGCCTGAAATTGAAAGCAACTTTTTTTTTTTTTTTTTTTTAACCCTATCTACTCAAGATGCTTTCTGGCTTGGCTAGAAAGACAAGTTTGTTTCATGTTTCTGTTCTAGAATTGCTTTAAACTGCTTTTAGGCTAAATTCTTACCTGCCTTTACTGTCTCAGCAGAGTACACAGTACATTACTGATACATGTTTTTGATAGACTTGAAAAGCAGTTTGATTGTTGTCTGTATTTCGCCATTCATTTTTAAGTGAGGCTCTTCTGATTGATGTGGGGAATGTGCTTGAAAGGATGAAGGGTATGGCATAGCTACCCAACATGCTCCTTAGAATTACGCCATACCTCAGCTAACAGAGATTTTTCATTGTGATTGTTACACTTTTAAAAGCAAATTAGTTAATCAAATTGCTATTTTTGGAATGCACTTAAAGGAACATTAAAATGCATTAATTTCATTAAAATAAATGAGCAGATAGGCAGCAAAACAAGTATCAGTCAAATAAGCAAGTTCTCAACTGTGGAGCCAAATTCAACCCTAGTGAAGTCATCCGAGTTGTGCTTGTGTACAGCACATTTAATTTGGCTTCCGCAGTCACACAGCTGACACTTTATTTGGTTGTCAAAGGTGTGTATTATTAAAAATGTGCGAGCCATGCTTCTTCTCGAATGTGATTAACCTCTGAAGTTAAATTCACCTGTTTTCCATTTAGCTCAGCTGTGCGGTCCTATCGCATATGCAGCTTTTGGTGTGCATACACACCAGAGATACAGAGAGGCATTCCCAGCCCCAGTATTAGTCTAAGGGACGTGAGTTGTATCTGAAGTGGGGGTGTGATGAGGTGGATTTCAGCTGAGGCTGTTCACAACCAGCTGCATATATATGCTCCAGTTAATAGGCTGTACTGAAGTCTCTGCTACCATCTTTCATTACTGTTGTTACTCATACCAGTGAGAGTAAAGGAAAGGTTGGTGTGTCTGTAATCACACATTCATTTGCTATGTAGATATATCCTAAGAGTCTCTCAGCCCAGGAAAATTATGTTGGAATAAGGTCGGATGTGAATGTAAAGTAAAACTGTGTTCAGATAGTTTATTCATTCTGGAATGACCGAGTTGTTTCCTGGTTTCACTTAAGCCACCTTCAAAGTGGATTAAGGTAATTCAAGAAAGTGAATTCTTATGCTGGCATAAGATTTGTCTACACATGGGTTTAGTTGGAGGTAATTACTGCAGTGTACCTAATAAGTGTCTTGGAATAATTTGGTGTGTAGACAAGTCCAAAGTCCCACAGGTGAAAACAACAGAATTTAGTCTTTCTGTAGAACATGAGGTTAATTTAGCTGAACATTTGACCTACTTCTTTCCTCGTGAAGCATATTTAATTCATTACAGGGTTTTTTTCCTCAACAACAAAAATCCCACAATAGGTATGTATTTATGATCAGTTTCAAGATAGCAATGCCATGTGCACTCCACTAAAAATAAACAATCTAACCAGTATATACTGTAAATACCTTTTCAACTGCCTTAAAGTGTACAATAGGTTCTTTACTGGGGAAAATATCAGCTTTTCCATTGTAAATATTTTGAGTGGGTTGTTATAAACAAAAGGAAAACAAACCCCAAAGCTCTCCTCTGTTCTCTTAAACAGCCATGATCCATTTGACTGCATTCCATGCATAGCAATAGCACCCATTCTAACTCAGCAATATTAATTCCTGAATGAGGAACCTTACAGACTCACGCAGAAGGGTTTGCAGAACAACCGGGCTTTCAGGAGGCACCTTAAGAATGGAGAGCTAATTTATAGTTTGCTTACAGAGATCTGAATTAGGAAGAACCTGCCTGAAACCCAGGCAGCTACTCTGCTCTGAATCAGAGGTGTTGTATCACTGCTGGCATACAGCAAAGTTACTGAAATGATAATGAGTACATCCAACCTTTTTTGTGACCTTGTGCCAAGCACAAATTTTGTCAAATGTCACTCAGTGTCATCCTGTGCCCCAGAGCTCCGTGGAAGAGAGACAACTCTCTGCCATGAATTAAGACTCCTAAACTTAAAATTTTTTGTTGGGGGGGGGAGAAATGAAAAATCAAAAACTATATGAGAAGGAAATTATGTAAGCTCAGCTGGTAAAATGGCAAAGTTTTTTGAAATAAGCATAAATATAAAAGCTACATCCTATAAATTGCTGACCTTTAAACATTGACATGGAAAAAGCCATTAAAATCTATGAAGATAACAAAGCCCACCTCCTACTTCATGTGAAAGACTGTAATGTGGCAAGGCAGAGGGTACCCAGAGATCTTACCTTACACCGAATAAGTAGACCCAGCACTCTGTGTAACAGGCAATGATGCCAACACAGGATTCTCATTCCTAAGCTCAATTTATGATTATGAGCATGGCTTTGCTCTCCTGTGCTTGCCTTGGTTGAGGATATAGAGGATGGATCACATCTGCAACTCCATCATGCCAAACCTGCTTATTTAAGTAAGAAGCATTATTGCAAGAAAATAAGTACTGACTGAAGAAGGTAGAACACGATAAACAGAAAACAAAAAATCAAGTCCTTGAATTCTGTGGCACTGGGTAACTTTGACCATGGTCTTGATATTAAGGCTCAAACTAAACTCAGATTGAAGGCAATTAGAATTTTAGACCATATATGAGCATGCCTGATCTGAAATCCCTCTTGCATAAAAAATTAGATTAGATTATTTTGTGCTCTGCTTCCACTGAGAGATCTCTGAGCGTTGGAGCCACCTGCACTGGTGGGATGTCCTGGCTCTCCCCCACTTCTGTCATTACAGGGGAATTACTCATCTAGTGAGGAAGCTGTCTTTAAGTCTCTGAGATGATGGCACAACACACACAAGAGGAAATCTTAGTGCACAACCAATGCAATGAAATGAAGGATCCTCTATGGGAGTTGGTTAGTGGTGCCAATGTTTGATATTTGTCGTAACAACCACCAACTGTTTTGTTTTTTGTTCTAACAATGTGAATTATGCATTAAACATTAATACAAGTGAGTGTACTTTTCTTTTGATCTTCAAGCATAATCATTTCTAATGAGAGTTTATACATAAGCATTGAAACAAATCCCTGAGTCATGTGAATTTACATTGGTTTTACTCTGTGGGAAAGATCCCACATGAGTTACTCATGTCTGTAAAACATAACATACTTATAATTCAGAAGAAAAAAATGAGCTTGCATTTGGCTGTTGGAACATAAATATCTGCGTAGACATTTGGCTTGTACCGTAGCAGTAATGAAACATTAAAAAGTTAATTTATCAGAGATCAGGATTTAAGGCGGGGCCCTTAACTAATATGAGATCCAAGTCTGCTCAGAATAAGCTCACCTCTTAGTTTCAACAATCTGGCTTCCTGCAAGAGTCGAGCCTAGTGTCAGAGGAATTTGCAATAACTCTAAGGGATCAGAATTTGGCTTTCTTGATACAGATAAAAGCTGCCAAACTGCCATCAACAAGTTTCAATATTTCCTGTATGTGTCAGACAAACAGTACAGTGCTTAGTGGCACTTTACCAGATGCCCTTGACAGCCGTCCACAGTGCAAGGCTGACCCAGTCCAGACCAACTGTAGAACCTGCTTGGACATATTTAATATCTGTACCTCTTCTTTCAACATCAGTCACAAACAGTGCATTCCATGAAAACATACACACTATGGATTGTGTAACTGCCAAGACAGTTATTTAAAATGCAAACAGAATTTAAGCTCTTTCCCCTTTGACACACTACACAAATACTAAAATAACCAGCGATTAACAGTCTGCACTTCAGCGGCTGTGCTGTATGTGCGGGGTACGTATGACACACTGGGGAAAGTACAGGTGCAAAACAGTACATGATGGGCCTGATCCCTGGGTATACAGGTACTCACTACAAGATTTGCAAAATGCCTCTTGCCGTCCCAAAACAGACCTCAGTGCCAAAGGTTGCAGAAGAGGAGCGGCTGTCAAGAAGGTATTATGTTTAATGGCAGATAGGCTCTATCTCTGATTAAGGTCATATCTCAGGAATTCTCAAAAGCCTGTTAATATGTTTTATTCTTAATATAGAAGTGCTAAAGGAGTCCTGGAAGCCAGAGATCCAGGATTACCCCACGTCATTCTGTGTTCTCACAGGAGGCTACAGTCATGCTCTCTGCTGCTCCTTTTCTCTTGCCTGAATATCCTGAAATGCTGATGGATGGTTGAGCTTCAAAAGGAAGAGCAAAAGAAGCCTATGCATAGAATAGTTTATATAGTGGAAGAAGAGCAAACATGAATTCTCCAGCTGCTGTATTTTATATGAAGACAGATGTACTGATACTAATACAGTTGAGAAGAAAGGTTGAGATTGCAGAACTTCACCTGGCATATTAAATTTAAAGATAAATAGGTCAATATTGGATTTTAAACAATCTCTTATTGAAGGACCTCAACTGCCTCAACTCCATCTAGACCCTGCTTGAAGCACATCAATAATAACCCAGTTTGAGAAGTTCAGTGAGTGTTCTGACTTCTCAGAATGCATCAGTACATCCCCAGGCACACACAAAAAACTGCTCTTGCATAGATGTGATAGATATATATTGAAAATGGTGTACAGAAGCATGTAGGGAGGCCTTTCTAAGCATCAGCCAAGGTGACAAAGCCTGTTGGACCATGGATTCCCAGGCTGTGTTCACAACTCCGGAATGCCTGCTGGAAACACTCCCCTGTAATTTAGCTCATTTGGTGTGCATTAAAGATGCTCATTTCTAGACCCCTAAGTGAAATGTGATACTGAACCCATCCATCCTCTTATACCAGCAGGCGTCTAGCAGATGGCCAAGAGGCTTATGGGGAGGAGAGAACACCAGTTTTAATCCAGTTGTTCATTATGGAAAATTATGAGAAAAGTGAAAGATCTTAGTCCACAGACCAAGAGGTTTACTTATATTTAACTGGGTAACAGAGTCAAAACTCTGAATTCCATTATTATATATGAACACTATGGTGTGGTGAAGTCTGATTCAGTAATTACCTGGTCAGAGCCACAGACTGGAAAACAGATATGCAGCCCAACTCTCATGAAATCAGTGGAGTTGTACCAGTTTATACTAGCTGAGTATCCAGTCTTCAATTTCTAATTAAAAAATTGAGAAATTGCACTTTTCTGTGATATTTTGGTCATACTATACAGAAAAAGCAATAAAGTAACAAGTTATAGATATTTATATAGCCAACACAGAAGCAGAGCCAATGTGAAATCTTTAGCAATGAAGTCCTACCACCGCATTATTACATATTTCAGCACTGGTGCCATGTGGATTACTGCTTAACTTTAGGGCAGCAAGGTAAGCTCATTTTCTTGCCTTTGTCTTTTCAGTCACCATTAGGGCTACAACCTTCCCATCCTCCCAGTAAAACCCCCAGGGAGGGGGGTAAAAGTTACACAATAGGTGTTTTTCCATGGGCGGATGTCTAAATGTGAAGAGAAACAATTGAATTTTAATTACAATTTTGAGACGCTTGAAGTTAATTTCTGGGCAGTGCAGAAATTAGTAGTTCTTGCTGCTGCCAGAAGCTGCATGCTCTCCTCTCCTGATGTTAGCAGGATTACAGGTTCTCGGCTTTTGGCAGAAACAACTCCCAAAGTAGTAGGTCTTTTCCTCATGCCACAAAAGGCAGGGTGAGAGACCTGCTGTCAGACCCAACCGAGTGTCAATGCAGAGCAAGTGCAACAAAAAAATAGGGTGTCTGCCCCAGATTTACACTACCAGAGATGCATTCTCATTAGGTATTTACAGCATAGTAACATTGTCCATGGTGAGAAGGTAAATTTGTTAAGCGCTGCACAAAACATTTAATCAGAAAAAATTCCTGCATACAAAAGCCCTACAAAAAAGATTGCGGAAGGAGTGTGGCAAACAATGGGATATCCTGGGGAAAAAAGTACACCAGTAATTGCAGCAAAGGCAGCCAGCTATGGAGGCTTTTCCTACATGCAGGGTAATGATAATTCTGCCAAGGAGGTGCATTGTTTATTTCCTTTTTAGCTGTGACATTTCCTTTGCATCACTGAATAATGGTTTGCTAAAAGCTTACAAACATTAAATTATAAATTATTAATTATAAAGCTTTAGAAAACTTGTCATATCTTAGATAATATGTACCAGTTTATCAAAAGCTCTATAAAAATGTGTAATCCAATAGGTTTTGGGGTTGGGCTTGTTTGGGTTTGGGTTTTTTTAATAACTTCAGTAAAGAAGGGATAATTTTAGTCTTGTTTTGGTCTTCTTAGAAGATTCAGAAACTAATATAAATGATAGTCCCAAAATCTGTATAAATCTACTTGTAGATGAGGAAATAGAAAATATAAGATGCTCTAAAATAGTGTCAGTAATTTAATCTGCTCTGTAGTTGGATGGCAGTGTGTCAACCATTTTCACCAAAAGCAGGAGACCCACTGCAGAGCACTGTCTTTTCAATTTTGGGCTAGGTAATCATAGCCCCAAAGAGGTCATGAAAGGGATCAGCCTTCCCCATGTTACCCCTCTGGTCAGATGGCAGCTCCAGCAAAAAGAAAGAGAAGAAAAGAGGACAGCCGTAGGCACCTGGCATTGCCTCCTTGCACAGAAAAAAGCAGGCAGGGGAGGAGGGACCTGGTGTCCAGCCAGGTGTGGCAGGTCTTACAAGCCGTGCTGCCAAGCTGGAGCTCATCCTCTGAATGGGATTCTGCAGAGGAAGGCATGGAGAAGGTAACATTGGGAAACTGCTTCCCTTGCAAATGCTTCTGTGTCCCCATTTACCTTCTCCATAGAGATGGCTGAACATACCTCTTATTTGGCTGAAAATTTACAGCCTGGCATTGAAAATGTTACTGTCTGTGTCCACCAGCACACTACAAGGCATAGGTAAAGCATCATTGCTTAACATGTTCTTGCAGTTCCCTTATACTGAAGCCAGTTCGCATCCTAGTTACAGGAAAATTTAAAGAAATGCCAGGAAGATTCGTTTTACTGACTGATACCAAATGATTTTTTCCTAACTAATACTGGTTTTTTATATACACTGCCCAGATTTTAATTGTGTCTATTATTTCTTCTACCCATTTCAACAAGGGTAATTTTCCATAGAGCAAATTTTTGCACTGTACTGCTGGATACTATAGTACAGGTTATTGCAGTAAAGCAGTTTCACTACTTTGGAGACTTCACCATAATGTTTTACTACTGATTTTTTTCTGAGAAGTAGAGGCACAAACTCACAAATGGCCCATACAAGTTCTTATAGAGCCATCCTAAGAACCTCAGTGATGTGCTTATCTGGCTTGCACACAACATCTAGTCTCAGCCCCTGCTTCGAGCCCTTGGGAGATGGGTTTTCAGTTAAGACTACAGAAAAAGGAAAAGCGTGGCCACAATTAACAATCAATCATTTTAATAGCTGTTAACATAAAAAACATATTCCTAACATTACGTATTACAGCCAGCTACACAGTAGGAGACATGGTTTTGCCTGAACCAGTTATGCTTAAGGAAGGTGGGATGCCACAGTTTCAATAATTTCTTCTTTCTACCGAGGTTACTTTGGACCTATAAAATTCCTCTTTTATGTGGCACTTCCTTTAAAGCAAATTTGTCCCCTTGAATAAATTTTTCCTTGGCTGTAATGTGAGATATAGATAGATAGACACATATAGATGCATATGTATATGGCACACACATCCGTATGTGTCATAGATACATTTATCTATCACACTTATTCCATTGAATAGACGTTATTATAGATTTGAAACAAACAAACAAGTACAAATTTCTCTACTCAGTGTATAAGAGAAGTTGGTATCACCCAGTGTAGAAGTATAAGCTTCGTTTATTTTTTTTCCCCCATGAATACACCACCTACCCCAGAAGCACCTGATGTCAATAGCAGGATACATACTCATACAGCCTAAAAGTATTTAACACTTTCTACAGATACAAATAAATAATATGAAGAACTCCAAGTATCCTTTGAACATGGAGGAGTCACTACACTGTGTCCTACTAAAATGCATACTACTTCCAATGTTTTTCACCTGGACAAGATGAATAGGAAGGAAGGGAAGGAGGGAGGGAAACAAATTATTCAGAGAAAATCCAGGTTAGAAAAAGAAAAAATATTTTCTCAAAGTTCAGACATCTGCACTCTCTGAATTCCTTGTTTAAAGAGCTATATTTTAAATTACAAATTTCAAGCATATTTTAGATATCTTACTCTTTTCATGTGAATACAAAAATATGAATAATAAGGTAAAAAATATATTAAACAGTGATATGATGTGTTCAGAAAGCATATGCATGGAATTGCCTAGTTCAGTTCTACTTGAATATTTTCCTAACTGGGAGAAAATGTGTAAGTTCCTCACCCAGTTCAGCAGCCATAATTAATGGATGTTAAACTTAACAACTTAGTTCATTGGCAGATTCCCAAGACTGGCATCAATGTAAGGATTTGTATTTTATATGAGTGGGAAAAACTTTTTTAAAAAAGTTAATTGTTATCCTGTATTTGGGTGAAGATTTGAAGTAGTTAAACACAAAATACCAAAGATGCTACTCATGGACATGATAACTTTTTTGGGGGAGGGGGAGAAGGACAAACTTATTACTACATGATGAGAAATATAAAAATATTAAATAAAGTCTTTGAAGAAATTAAGGAACCATAGTTTTCAACAAAGATTATGTTAGTTCTATGTATTTCTGCACAACATGACCAAAACATTGGCTGGGATTTCTGAGCATTTCCACAACCCAAACAGTAAGAGGAAACTATTCAAAGTCACGAGACTTTCAGTGTTGACTGCAATGGAAACAGAACGGGGCTTTTATCTTAATCAGTTCCTCAGAATGAACTAATACTGATTTATCATCTTTTCCCCCCTCTGTGCTTACAGCCAGAGCATTACTGATGTATGTTCAGAAAACCCACAGATAGGCAATAACACACCATTCTTGCAAGTATTTTGAGGGAGGGAGATTGCCTATATTATGCCAGTGCTGTACTTTAGGGTCATGAGTCACTGAGAAAACACAGAGAAATTCTTATTTTTGTGCTTTGAATAAGAAGTCTTTTGTGACAGAATATAAATATAGGGAAGTAATTTCTAAGTTTATAGTTACTCCTTTATTAAGAATGGCAACATTTGAAGCAGTTTAAATTCTTAGATGGAAACACATCATTATCACCAGTTTTTGTTGCAAATGTATTTAATACATTCAGTCAATATCCTAAGCATACTGCTATACCTGAATGATGAAATGAGCTCCAGCTCTCTCCATACATGACATAAGAGTAAGGGGGAGAAAAAAGTAAATCCAAATGCTATTTATTCAGCAACTGAATCTTAGCCAACACGTAGCACTATTTACTATGGTTAGTGGTAACTTTACACAAGCAGTAAGCACGTAAGGCCCTTGTAACATTTGAGTGCCTGAGATTGGATTATTCTGCAGGCTCTTTTAGTTTTTTTCAGTATATACTGATAGAATTAAACATGGGCATTTACAAGAAAAAATATTTTAATTTTGTTAAGACTGAGATTAACTAATAATAATAATAAAAAAGAAATACAATGTTAAAGTTTTTAACTGTCCATTCTCAGTGTAACTCCTATAGTTATGTGCTTTCCTTTCCTTTCCGGAAAGATCTAATTTTCTGCAGGGATGTCGAAGGGACCACTGCTCTCCATTTTCTTAAAGGTAGTGAGCCAACATCTGCTAAATGCAGTGTGACATGCTGTTTACCTTTCTTGTAAACTTAAGGCTTTTCCATTTAAAAACTGTATAAATGAATCAGTATTCATTTACACCTATGCCTAGATGTATCTATTATAAAGCAGTGAGTGTTCATTTTTAATGTCCTCCTTATTATGATTTTATGCCATATTCCTCTGCACTGCCACTATTTGGAACTGCTCTAGGTGTAATAACAAAAGCAAGGGAAGTAAAATGGAAAGCAATGTGTTTTTTCCCCTCATTTTCTACAAGTATTTATTGACAAACAAAGGTGATAAAGATGCAGAGGTAAAAAGTCTTGCCTGACATGTCATTTAAACAACTTGGTAGTTTAGCAAACTACTACAATTCAGAAGTTTTGTTCCCTGCTCAAAAAAGCGAAGTGACAAAATCTCAAACAATCTTTGTATGTTTAGGTTTGCATTCTGCATTATTTAGTAATTTATATTTGATGTTAGAATTTCCAAGGGAAGTAGTAGGGGGTTGTCTGTTTTGGTTTTTTTTTTAATATATATATTTAAATATATAAAAATAAATATATATAAATTTCTCGTCTATTTAAAGGAAATCTACATACATCAGCAAAAAGCATGAGCAAAGAGAGAAGACTAATGAACCTGTAAAAAAATGCATCCACCCTTTCTTCAGTGAATGCTTTTGAATCAGAAAATATTTTTTTCTCACGCTGCAGAAACCTTCTATTTAAACACTAACATCACTTGTCCCTCTAATCGTCATCATTACTGAGACAGAAGCAGCCATTGTTGATCACACAGAGCATTCTGTAAGATCCACTTTTCCAATTAAACTTATGTTCTTCTCGGATGTCTGCCTTTATTTAGTCTGAAACACAATTACAGCTGTACCTTGGTTAACTTCTGGCGGTAAGGCATTTGCAGAAGCTGTTGCTCTCAGTAACATTAGCTGTTACTGATTACAGTATTGCTTAAGGCAGATTCCTTGTTGTAAATGGCATTGAACATTTTTACCTGGATATTGCAACGCCACATTATGAGCATTGAGATATAAAAAGAATAGTAAGTAATTCTGCTCTCCTCTGGATTTAAGCAATAAGCTAGTAGATTTGTGTGTGGAGACACAGCTAGAAAATCGAACTATCACCACAGTATCCAATACAATGTTTGTATCTTTCTCTAATTTGCTACTGACCAATCATTACAGTCAACTGTGAACCATAGTCCTAAATAATAAAGGTCAAATTTTTCATGGACAGCTTCTGTGTTTGAGTTGCTACCTTGAAATACCTAAAGCTGGATTTTACAGCAAGGTTCCCAGATGTTTCACTGGGATTCTATCCCGTCGACATCAGGAAAAAACAAAGCCAGAAGAACAGGCCCCACATCATCTCAAATCAAACCCCATTTCATTTGAAAATGGATCCTGGGGTTTAACATCTGCCAGAAGGATGGTCTGATCCTTTTTAGTGTATTCACATTTTTAAAAATCCCAGTCTGGAACATTTATTTAGTCAACCCCAGTCTCATCTGATCTCATTTTTCAACTTTGTTGGATATCAGAAAAAAATGTACACAAATTCTGGAAACTTAGGTCATCATAATAAACGTTAGCCTTTCTATATAGTACAAAATTACTGCAAATATAATTATTTTAAAATAATTTTATAGGATCTCTACATATATAAAAATAGTAAATATTTATGGATATTCTTGTGATTACTAGAATTGCATTCATGCAGCTTTTAGACAAAACCCAAAGTCCTGTGTTCATCCATTCTATCCTCGCTTATAAAGGTGAGTGTGTAGGAGCACTGTTGAAAGTCTGCTGGAGTTCGGGACTTTCACCTGGCTCCATCCATAACGTGCTGAGATCTACTCCAATTCACCATAGCAAAATTTCCTTTCATATCAGCTTTTCTAATACTTATCCAAATTCAGTGTTTTCCTATTATCATATATTGGGGGAGAAGGAAGATTCGTGGGGTAACTGATTTGAGAAGTTATTTGGGATTTCTTATCGCAAGGTAAAATAAGTTTGTAGTTCTCTAACATGTAATTATGATTAGTAAAGAGAGGATAAGGCTACACCATATTGAACCAAATGAAGATGTTTTCCTTTTCAAAGGAAGTTTTGTTATTATTGTCAATACCAAACCATGCTGTGATCTCCCATTAATCACACTAAAGCTGTCTCTTAAGCTGCAATGTTGCTCTATGAAGATATTCCATCTGCTTTGAAATTAAGCACCAACTTGTTTAACTCCTGACAACACTTTACCATAACACTGTCAAGCAAGCACAAAAATCAGTGAGAAGAAAGTGATGGAGCCGAATCCATTCTGGAGTTGTACATCTCAAACCAATACACGTGCCCTAAAATCTAACGTTCAGAAATCCTTCATCACTGCGACCTACTGCCTCAACGATACGTTCACTGGTTATTTTTATTTTCTTCCTTTTCCCACCAGAAAGGACAGAAAAGACATTTGGCCCCCCACGGAACGCTTTTAAATGGTTAAAAGGGATGCCCGGTCCCCCAGGACTATGCTGTGGCCGGGGGGAGCCCCGTCTCCCCCTTCCTTCTCAGCACCACTGCAAGCGCGGCCCGTCTCCGGCAGCACGCACCGACCTCTTGGGCAAGCCAGACAAAGAGACGGGATTTAGGGAATGGCTCGTAGCCTCAAGAAGGGAACCCCCCCCCCATCCTCTTTCCCTGCTCTGGCATCCAGTTATTGTTAATTCCTCAGCTTTCGGCAACTTTGCTCCGCGTCGGCAACCCCCCTGGAAACTTCGAGAGGGAGAACAAAGGGGCAAAGAACAAAGAGCCGGGCAGGGGAAGGGAGGGGAGGGAAGCGGGGAGCTCCCCCCTTTCGGGTCAGCCCGGAGACCCTCCCCTCCCGCCGCCGCCCCAGGGTCAGCCCTGCCCGCCCCACGGAGTCCCCGGCGGCGGCTCTGCGGGGGAAGCCCCGGAGTGCTGTAGACGCCCCACCCGGCCTGTGAGCCCCCACAAAAGCCCTTCGAGGGCTTCCCCGGAGTGTGGTTTGTGCCCGACCGCGAAGCGCCCGCTCCTGCCGTGCCCTCACCGATGAAATAAGCGGGTGAGAGGCTGCCGCGCTCCCCCCGCACACAGCAGTGCCTTCCCGCCTGTCCAGCCCTGCCCCAGCGAGGGCCCGCACCGGGCGCCCCGAGAATCCCCTGCAGCAACCCCCGCAAAGGGTCGAGGGGAGGACTCGTTCCCAGGGAGTGCAACATGTGTCCGGCCCCACAGTCGCGGTCCCAAAGCCGCAGCCGCTCCGCGGGGCGGCTTGTGGGGCTTCCGTGGACTATCAGAAACCAGCAAGAAACTGAGGAGAAGCAGCCGTCCCATTTCCTTGCGGGGATCCCGTTCCCCTCACAGCAACGTTTAACTTTTCTAAAGTATCACTAAGCACCCTTTTCTGATGGTCCGCTTCCCTCACACCCCCTCTTACCGAGCGCGACCCTTGAGCAAGCCTCCTGCTTCCTCTATTATCAGTTAAATAACCTTGAAGAGCTGCAGGTGTCCTCGTTACCTGTTGCTATGAGGTCCCTGCCCTCTTATCGGGGCATAGGGGTAATTAATTCTGTTTTCATACTGTGATCACACTGTGTTGTCTGTGGGAGGTGTAAACCCCATGTGGCTCCGGGCAGGGAGGGGGAAGGTTTGGGCAGGACAGTCGTGCCCGACGTCGCTGCCCGACCTCAGAGCGAAGCCACGGGGGCAGGGAAAGCCAAACATAGGGCAGAACAGCAACCCTGTCATTAGGGACCACACGCACTAAGTGCCATCCTGCCTACCTCTTAGCGAAGGGCAGGGAATTATCATTATTCTTCTCGGGCAGGCATTTCCAATTTGGAGTTAATTGACGCGGTTCTTCCTTTGAGTAATAACCAAAGGGAATCCGAGCTTTACTCGAGAAACTTTCTAAGGCTCTTCCTTTTTTTTTTTTTTCTCGCCGCTATTGGTTTCCTTGCTATCTGATCCTGAGCGAGCGCTGCAGCCTCGCCGCTTCCCTGCTTTTTTCCCCCAGCTCCCAGGCTTTTGACAGGGAATGAAACACAGACACCCAGTGAGACAGGCTCCGGCTTCTACAAAGCTCCACTCCCTCCTGCTGCCTTTGTCCGTGAACAGCAACTCCTCCAACTCTGCCCGTAGACACGAGGGAACCTCTGCATCAGCACTTTCCTAATGGCTGCTTCGCCCCAGCCCTTCGGCCCTTCTTCTTCTTCTTCTTCTTCCTCGCTTCCTCTCCTCCACCTTGATGGCTTCCGCTTGCTTTTTCTAGCCCGGCCCCGGCTCCGACAACCACAGCCAGAGCGAAGCAACAACCCTTTCCCGATGGATCCATCTCAGCTCCCCTGCACCGGCTGCTGCGGTTGGGGGGTAGTGGCCCCGCAGTCCATCACCGTCCTTTCTGGGCACCTTCCACGAAAAATCGATGGCGGGTACCACGTCCCTGAAGGCTTCGCTTTCGGCTGGTTTAAGGGGCAGGGGCTGTGTGTGCGGAGAGGAGCCGAGGGAGGGCTGCGAATTGGAGCCACTTCTTTTTATTGCAGGCGGGGATTATTTTTTTTTTCTTTTTTTCTTTTTTTTTTTTAAAAAAGATTGACCGGAGTCCAAGTTTACTTCTTGGTGGTGAGCATTATTTTAAGCTGTTTGGGTGCCTCCAGGTCACCCTGTTCTTATAACAGCGAGGCCTTTTTGGAGAGGGTCAAAGTGAAACCTTGCTCCGGCAGCCTCTTTCCCCCCGTGGAGGGGAGCAGGAGGCAGAGGATGCTGCAGTGGGCTCACAACCCCGGCTGGCTCCCAGCCAGAGGGAGATGCAAACCAGCCACCGTCTGTAATTTTTGCTACACTTCCTCCACACTCGGTCACCCGCGAGATCCCAGGGCTGCTGCCTGTTCCTTTTTTGGGGATTCACAGGCTTTGTTCAAAAAAGAAACTCACCGCCAGGAGACCTCCAGCCTCGACAGTGATGCTCGGCCCTGCTCAGCGTGGCTGGCGCGCAGCCGGCAGGTCACAGAAAAGCCGTAAAGCCTCCCAGACCCCAGCACATGGAGAGGTTCCCTCCCCACCTGCCCCTTTGCATCACCTCCCACTCCTTCCCAGCCTCCTCTTCACTCTTCCTTGTCTCCCACCACAAGTTTGGGACCAGTAACTCCTCCCTCTCCCCTTCAGCAGCATCCTGGAGCAGTGACTCTCCCCGTCCTCAGCTTCCATTCTCTCCCTGGCACGGCAGAGGAGCATTGTCCCCTCGCTGCTCCCAAACACCCCGAATTCAGAGCATCTCAGGGCAATGCTCACAGTGCTGCCTCTGCTCCCCTCTCTACACTGGCTTGTCCATCTCACCCCATTCCACCAACCTCACAAACACTGAATTTTAACCAACATTTTAAAATCCCGGGATGAAAAGCGCTGCAGGGCCTTGTTCTGTCCAAACCCTGATGGATACTCAGCAAGCATTTGGGGTTTGCAGGTTGGAGGCAACACCAGCTCGCACACTGGGCATGGTGGTCCTGAATAAGATCACCCAGGGGTGACCTGACCCCAAAACACTGCTCGCTTCTGCCTGTCACGCAGCCCCTTGTGCCCTGGCATTCTCCTCTCTGAGCGTTCCTCTCCTGCCACGCCTCCATGCTCATGGAAAGCTTCCCAAATCCCTGCCTGCCCCGATCCCCAGCCAGCCCAAAGCTCCCTCCACTCCCTCCAGCAAGAAGTACAATTAATGCACCCAGTAGCCAAAAAATTGGCTGAAGAGCTGGGGTGGGCAACTGGCCACGGGCCAGGGGCACCCTGAGGGGAGTGGCTGCAGGGTCATCAGTCCCAGCCCCCTCCCACTGGCAGCTCCCCTGGAGTGCTCTACTGGGGCTATTTTCCAGCAAGTGGGAGATTTGGGGGCTAATATGCAGGGAGAGCATGAGCACCCTGGGGGCCTGCAGCCCTTGGGGCCAGCTGGGAGGGCAGGATGGAGCTGGGCAGCCAGAACTGGTGAGGCTGGTGTTCCCACCACCTGGCTGTGCTGGTGGCTTATCCCTCACTCCCCAGTTTGGTACAGGAAATGCAAATAAATAGCCTGGGATTTCCATCCCAGTAAGCCCCAAGTTCCCTCTACTCTTGGGCAGTAAAGAGGTTCTCCATGTTTTTTCCATCAGGGTTGGGCAGTGCCAGAGGGAAGCGTGGGCACAGGACCACAGCCCTGGGAACTCCTGCGTCCCTGGTGGGCTCCCGGCTGGGGAACAGCTCCAGGCAGGATCCAGCCTCCCCTAGGCCAGCTGTGGCCACTCTCTCAGGAGATGTGGAAGTGAGGGAAGGAGGGCAAGGGGGTGAAATGAGGGGGGCACCCCGGTGGGGTCTCCATCGAGCCCCTTTCCGACGCCCCCAGCGCGGCTGCGCAGGACGATGAGCAAGTCAGCACAGGGCCATTAGGGCTAATTTAATCAAGACGGATGGCCCGATTGGAGGGCTGCCGTCCATAAATCCCCCGCTCCCGCTGCATTAGTGTCAGGCCTCCCGCAGGAGGAGGCCGAGGGGGAGGCGCGGGGGAAGCAGGGATGGGGAAACGTGCTAAGTCACCCGTCCTCCCGATGGCACAGGGCTGCTCGGACTGGGTGCCACCACCCCTTCCCACAGCGAGCAGCCTGGCCCCAGGGGACATGCCCACCATCCTCCAGCCCCTCCAAAAACTCAGCAGCTGGAGAGGGTGGGATTTCAAGCAACCTGGGTTTTCTGAACCCCAAAAGGTGCAGGGGTTGTTCACAAACCCCCCAGGGCAGGGTCTTGTTCCATTGGGAATCTCCTGCACTTGTTCCGAGGAGTTTTGCAGCAGGAGGAAAGTGAAGTGCTGGGAGGAATAGGCTTGAAGCCCCACGGTAAGTCACAGTGTAATAACTGGGACTCAGAAATACAGGCTGAGAAAACCCAAAGGCTGATGGACGCAGCATCCACCCCAGAGCCCAGTGAGACACCCCAAACTCAAGCCACGCCAGCCCGGGATGGCGCTGCCGGTCGCTCCTCTGGGGTACCAGCTCTGCTCTCCCTTCCCACTGCTGCTCCTAGAAAAGACCATTTCAGGCTCAGGGTTGCCCATCTGATGACCCAAAACAGCCACATCCCCGCATCCACCGGGCACGGGCGGCGGAAGCCACGCGCGCCGCCGCGCCGCACGAGCCAAGTCAGGAAATAAGCTCTCATCCATCCAGGTTAAAAATAGCCGTGAGCTTTGCCGCTAACACGCCTTGCCCTGACGCTCCAGCCGAGCTGGCTCCCGTGTCGCCACCCGCCTGCCCACCCAGCCCACCGTGCTCCCGGCCCAAAACCGGCCGCGGGGAAGGGAGCGGTCGGCTGCCGCCATCTGCTCCGGGCTCTGGCACTGCCGTCGGCGTGGGATGCCGGCTCTGCCAGGCCGCACTGTTGGCCGGTGCAGCGATGCAGAGGGCCAAGTCCTGGTGGGTTTTGGGAAGACAACGGGCCAGGGGATGCGGCGGACGGATGGGAGGACGGCATGGGTTTGTGGGCAGCGCTCTCGGCCCCCAGAGCGCTCACGGAGGTTGCGTGGTCGCCTGGCAAGGGAGAAAACAGGGGTGCTGGCCCAGTGCAGAAGGAAAGATACTGGTGCAATGAGGATGGGAGGTTACTGGGGGATCTCAGCCTGGGAGAGCAGTTTAGGATGTCCAGGAGCAGCTGGATGATGGAGAGAGGGATGCTCAGCCCTAACCTCCGTGTCCAGAGCAAGATAGCAAGGAGCACAACCAAAATAGCTCAGGGTGGTTGACCTCAGCGAATGAGGAGCAGTGAGCTGTGGCACTGCTATGAATTTATCTGGGAAAAGGAGAATGCACATCCCTGTGCACCTCTGGTTTCTGGCTGTGCTTCAGTGAGGCCAGGAGGGAGGAAGGGAGGGCAGGGAAGGAGCCGGACTGCCGGCAGGAGGAGCACGGTGGCCAAGGTCAGTGCTCACGGTGCTTTTGTGAGACCACAAGTGAGGTCCCAGGGACCAGGAAGTGCTGACTGGGGCAAGAATCAGCCACTGACACTCAGGGATGCAGACTGAGTCTCCATAGGCTGGCCGTGAGCAGCACCATGTCCAGCAGGTCTGGCTGCTTGGGCTCAGCACCTTTGTATCCACTCACCCAGGAAAGAAAAGCAAAGGCAGGGTTGGGCCTGAGGAACCATCAGTCAGGAGCAATAATCAGTTCCATGAAAAGCCATGGAGCAGGTGAGCCATTTCTCCCCCAGAATGGCTAGCACAGGGAAAAACAAGACATTTGTACCTCTGCCAGTTGACAAAATGAAATGCCACTTGTAGCCAGTGAAACTCTGCAGATTTTGCTAATAAAGGATTGATCCATCCAGCTTCCAGCTGGATTCCAGCCCCAGCCACGACAGGGACACCAGCAGCATCAGCAGTCACATCCCAGCACTGGTGTCACAAAGAGGGCTCAGGCTCTCTGCAAACCCAAGCACTGCCCCACGGCAGGGACACAGATCCCACGACCAAGTTTGCTCCCACCCTTTGCATTCCCATGTTTGCCCTGGGGACCCTGCTGCTGGGATAGCACCACGTCCCTTGGGAGACTCTAACACATCTCAGGAAATTTTCCCATTCTATTCAGCTTAATTTCACCCATTAGAGCTCATTTCAGCAGGGTCCCGAGGGAATGTCACTCCTCTCACTCTTCCTCCACTTCTCTCCTACTTCACACACACACCCCCCACCTCAGGGAGGCTGAGCCTTGCTCCACCATGAGCAGTGCTGGTCCAAACAACCATACCCTTCATAAAACATGTCCCTACACCATCCCAGAGGATTTTCCATGTGGTCACGATACTCTTTTTAGGAGTTCAGAGTCACTGGCCCTTCCTCACTGCACGCAGAGAGGTCCAGGCCATGTCTAGGACAAACACTGAGGAGACCTTAGCCAGAGGTGGGAGCCTGTTCCGTCTCCACAGCTGAAGAGTAGAAAAAGAGCCAATATGGGAAAACGGTGAACGCTCAGCATGCCACCACCTCGAGATCAGGCCAGTCACGCTGGGATCCTGCACTGAAAATATATGATAAACCAGGAGGTGAGAAGCTTATCTGCTGCTGTCATGCCCTGCAGTGTTTGGGAGGAGGATTTGGGGCAGCAGATGGGAATTCCTAGACTTTGTGCATAAGCTCAGTGGCCCAGGCCAGCTGGGATGAGCGCAGGTTTGGCTTTTTACCATGGGATGCTCCAAAAGCAACAGCAAAGGGCAGCTCCCCTGGGCTCCCCACCCAGAAGAAACCATGGAGCCCCTTTCAGCTCTCCTCACTCCACAGTCAATGCTCAGCTCTCCTTTCCCTCATCCAAAGGGTGGATTACTTTGGGAAAGGAGGAGGAAAGAGCAGCAGTGACGAGTGACCGATGGCTGCTCGTAGCAGAGCCCAGACAGGCTGGACACCCCCTCAGGGGTCAGACAGGCACCTCACACAACACAGAGGTCTGGCTACAGCCAAAGAGCCCAACTGGCCTCTTACATAAACGACCTCAGGGCAGCGGCTCCGAGACCACCAGACCAGGCAGCAGATGCTCCGAGGCAAAATCCACCCGGTCCCGGGCAGACGTCACCTAATCAGCATGTTGGCTTCTTCCCAAGGCAGTCTTGGGGCACACAGTAAATATCTTATATAAGCACCTCTGGCCTGGGGTCGGATCCAGTTCAGCTGGGTTGTACAGTGATTTTTCTCCTGGGCAGAGGCACAAGAGGGGCCAGAAGGGGCTCTCTCTGTCATGGACCTGTTATGTGGTTGTAGAACCCCCTTGGTGACTCGTCTCCACAGCTTTGCCAAAGGAGGCTGCAGGAAAAAACCTGGTGTATGGAGAGGAACCAGCCACCCCCAGTGACAAGAAAGGACAGAAAAAGGGGCCAAAATGACAAGTCACTGCTGCCCCCAAACTATTAGTCGTCTAGGACTTGGCAGCTGAGTGCCCAGCTGGGGAGAGCCTGGAGAGCCCAGCAGTGCTCCCAGCCCAGCCACAGTCCCTTCTGAGGTGGAGACATCACACCAAGCCAGGAGACTCTGCCAGTGCTCAGCTCCCACCACTTGGGAAATTTCAGATCCCGGTCTCCTCTCTGCCAGGTTAACCCCCAAACTTCTCAGCACTGCCAGAGACATGAGAGGTCCTTTCCCTGCCCCAAGCAGCCTCCTGGAGACCACTGGATTAGGGAGGCTGGAGAGAGCCCATGGCTGGACACAGCTGGTGGTAAAAGCAGCTGGGCTGGAGCATTACCAGGCTACACAGGATGAAAAACCTGTGAGCATCTTCAGCACTTCAGCTGTCAGTGCTGACTGTCCCTCCAGGCTGCTCAATCAGGGAAAAACTGTGGTGAGGGCTGTGCTGGCAGATACTAATTCTCCCTAAATGACCTCTCTCCAGGCTCACATCTTTAGGGGATTTACCCACAGTGTTTTTGGCCAAAAAGAAAAATCCCAAATAAGTGTTCTTAAGCCTCAGTAAAGCCTTTACCTGCCAGCACCAGCCTTGGGGGATTTGCCCACCCATGGGACATCCCCTTCTCTGCCAACCCAGATGACACGAAAGCATGATGGGTTCAGACATCATCAGGAGGGTGCTCAGAGGCACAGACAGCAAGAGGCCCAGGGAGCAGACAGGACACCACCTGCCCCAGCCTCCTGCTCCTCTTTGACAGGACACTTAAACACTGCAGCCACCAAAAACCCACCCCCATCTTTCA
>JAWWLV010000035.1:13566898-13581223 GCA_035041135.1 Platyrinchus mystaceus
ACCTGCCCCAGCCTCCTGCTCCTCTTTGACAGGACACTTAAACACTGCAGCCACCAAAAACCCACCCCCATCTTTCACAAGAGGCATTTCACACCAGCCCCTGCTGCTAAATAAAGCAGCCCCGGTGTTACTGCACCACCTGGGGCAGTCCTGGGCACTGAGCAAGGTTAAACTCATCCCTGCAGAACCAGCACCAGCAGCTTCTCCATCAGCATCGGAGCTCCAGGCTGAGCCGGCCGAGCCACCCCCAGCCCAGGGCTTGGGCAGAAAATAGAGGCAGACAGAGAATCTGGGTCTCTGTCACTGCAGAGAGGAAAACAGCCACAAATATTTGTGCTCTCCTGCTCTTGGCAAGGCCTATTTGCCCATCGCTGGCAGCTCTCAGGGTTTGGGAAAGGGCAAACAGGTCCATCCAGCAGCTGCCCGTGGCAGCCACAGCCCTCAGATCCAGGTACAGCAATACACGGAAAACCTCAAGGATTGCTCAAGTCCTCTCCCCAGGCATGCAGCACTAAGTGACACTGGGCTAGCTGCAGGCTCCAGAGGCAAGTGCTCAAACTTTATGGGGTGAAGAAATGGTCAAAACCGGCACAAAAATCCTAATTTTCATCCTCTGCTCAAAGCCACGGGCAAGATCCACACCAGAAACCTGGGCTGTGCCGAGGAAGCCAAGAGGGCAGACTGAAACAGAGCTGTATTTTAGGAAGGTAACAGGGATCAGCTGCCTTAATTTGGAAGGTGGGAGCTTGGAAAACAAAAGTTCAGTGGTGCCCAGAGCTGGGCAGATGAAGGGCTGAGCTGTTCTTTGGCTTGTTGAGCAAAAGAAAATTGTACATTCAGATGGAAACAAATTGTTTTTAAGAGAATGACAAAATTATAAAGGTTTTTCTCCATGAGCCTCATAGCAGTTTGTTCAATCCAAAAGGAACCAGCTCCTCACCAGGCTGTTGCACTTATTTGTAAATCACAGTTCTCCCCTAGGTTAGTTAAAAGACATTTTCCAAACCAGAAAAGGCAAAGCTGCATTAAAAAAAAAAAATCAATTAATCTCCAAACAGAGTATTCTGACTCTTCTTGAAAACTTCCCATTTACAAAAGCCGAGGTAAAGCATTGTGATGTTCCCAGTTGTTCCTCTCCCCCATTTTGTGCAATCACATGTAATTCCCAGACGCTGGGTGAGTTTGGGATGGGTGCCAGGCTCTGCAGTGCCGGTGCCGAGCACACACAGCTGCCGGCACACACCGGATCAGAGCCGCAGCTCAGCCACAGGGACACAGCACCCGGCAAAGCCGAGGGCAGGGACCTCAGGGAAGGGTGGGAAAAGGCCCTTCCCCCTTTTCCTGGGGTGCTCAAACCTCTGGGGTGAGCCAGGGAATCCCATTTGGGATGTGGGGTTTGCATGACAGGTCAAATCAGGTGGTACCTGCTGCTCCGGGATGCTCAATGCAATGGTTTACAAAGACCAGGAAGGGGCGATTCCCACATGGAGCTGCTGCAGAACTTCCTACAACCCTCCTACTCAGCAGGGACCTGACCCCTCTGCCATGCACAGGGAGCACGTGAACCTCTCACACAAGGATACCAAAGAAAGGAGCATCACATAGGTGAGGTGTAGTAGGTGTGTTCCAGGTTTCCAGGAGAACAGGAAACTCCTCCCTCTGCTACAGCAGCCCATGCCTTAAATCCAGCCCCACTGGGCTGGCAATTTGGCTGCCACCAGCTGTATGTGCCCATGAGAGAGCAGAAATTTTGTATGTCCTTCCCTAAGGACTGCAGCCAGTACGAGGGGACTGCCCACCATACCAGCACTGTGCTTCCCATCAAAGACACTTCTGCAGAATTCCTTTTTATCCCCTCTCTTTCCTTCCATTCTGGATGCTGGATAATAAAAGGCAAAGCAGCAAAAACCTTCCCAGAGCCCAGTCCCAAGCAACAAGGACCCCCAAGCCCCCTCATGTCGCTTGATGTCAGCGAGCTTCCAGTGTCAATTTTAGTGTTGGTTTATCAGGGATCAAACTGTGCTTCTCCCCAGGGGATCTTCCACTTCTTCTCCATTAAAATAAAAAGGAGAATACTTTTAAAAGCCCACTGTTTAACAAGGCAGCTGCAGGGAGGCTACTCGACTGATTGAGTTTTTACCTGGTCCTTACAGGCAAGCTCAAGTACTTAACATAGAAATGAGGTTTAGTCACAGCGAGGCATTTGGGATTAGAGTTGGCTGGAGAAACTCTGATGAAACCACGTTCCTCCAGAATATGCACTCTTGTCAAAATTGAAATGCTTTGTGAGATTGAATAGGTTTAGCCAGAAGTTCATTTCCTAAAGAAAATCAGGGAGAGGTTGCAGGAAAATTTGTTGAATGAAAAAAAGATGTTCTTTTTTCTTTTGAGCCCTGCTGGGGTGTATGTTGTTGAAGACGGTTTTTTTGTTTGTTTTGAGGGTTTATTTTAAGTCGAGTATTACTCAGAGAAGAACCTGAAGAACTATTTTCTCTCTAATGACAAGTTTACCCAAACTCAGCAATTCTCTGCTCCCTGCTGGCTCACAGGCTGGTAGCCCTGGAGACATTTATGTCTCTGCAAGAGATTCTTGCCATTGGACTCCAAGGACAGCACGACTCAATATTAAGATAAGCGATTAACCCCCACCTGGAGTGACCCTGGGAAGGCAAGGGAAGCCCAGCAGGACCAGGGCAGGCAGCAAAACTGCAAACAGCATCAGTGACCTTCACTGAGGTGAGTCCACAGCTGCAACTGGGAATTTGTCACCCCACCTGTCGTGGGTTGGCCATGGGGCTCTGAGACTGTACCCTGGAGCACCTGCTTTGCAGGGAGGGAAAGGAGCACTGGGATTTCATGGTGTTGGAGCAAGGAGCAATCCCCAGAGCAGCCACATGGATTATGCACAGCCCTTCCTTGTGATCACAGCCCAAGGGGCTACAGCCACCCCCAATGCTTATTTGACACATGCCAAGAGCCTCCCTTGCCCAGCTCCAGGAGGTAGGAACTCCAAACTCCCTTGGACTGGCAGTATGTTGGTGTCTCAGCAGCCCTGCCTGGGGCAGGTGGGCTCAGAGGAGGCACTTGTCCGAGGGTAGGAGTAAGAGGCAGAGCTGCTGGACCCAGCCACAACAAGGGATCCCAGCACAAACTACAGCCCAAGTTACACCAAAACGCCCTCCCCAGGCTGCTGGGGGTCACCAGCTATACAAGTATATTTTGGGGGAACACTCAACAGCCCACAGTCCAAAGGAGCAGGTTCAGTATTCCTCCAGCCCTGTTATAGCCTCTCATTGCCACTCAAATCCTCAGACCTGAGGCTGGGGTTGTCCAAGAGCCCTCTGACTACTGTCCCTGTAACCCCAGCTGTGCTTCTGACCATCCAAATCAAGCAGTTACTGAGGGGGGGTTGTTTTTATTTCCCCTCTGCTTGCTTTGGGATGAGAGGAGCTTTATAAATGACTTCCTCTTAATCTCATTGCCAAGCGGACATCGACAGCTTCTGCCATCACATCGTGCTCTGAAGACAGAGTTTTCTGCCCTGGCTTAAAAAGGACATTGTTTGCAGAACAGAGCGAACAACATGTGAAAAGGAGAAGAAAAAAAAAAAAAGAGGAAAAAAAAAAAAAGAAAGAAAGATCTGTGATATTTGCTGGAAGAAAAACCCGCTCGTTTGTTTGGATGAGGATTCTCAGCACGTACAATCTCAGGAACAAAAGGAGATGCTTGTTCTCTGCTGTGTTTGTGGGAAGAGTCCTGTAAATATTCAGGGATGTTTGTGCTATAAAGATGATCCCCAACCTGCCCTCAGAAACTGCTCCCAGCACCCCCAAAATCCCTCCTGAGGGGTCCAGCCCTCGCACAGACCCACGGATCCGGATGCTGAGCCCTTCTCTTTATATTCACTGGCAAACAGTCTGTTCAAATAGAAGTAACCACAAAAATAAAATTCCTTTGGGAAGAAGTTTTGGGAAGAAGCACGGCTCCATCTGACCTTGCTGGTGCTCAACAAGATGTAGGTCAAACATTTTAATTGCCAAGTCACTAATCCCCCACGCTCAGCATTTCAATACTTGTATTGCTGCGGACTTACTGCCTTCTGAAGCCGCGGGGGGAAAGAAATAGCAGCTGGATTGATGGGCTAGTGATTCCTGCAAAACACAGCACTGGATACAACTACTCAGGATGAATGGCTGTGACTGCAGGGAGAAGGGAGCGGAGCAGGGGGGGAGTTGCTGCTCCACCAGCTGCATTTCTAGTTGGATTGAAAGCTATTCCCACCTTCCCAGGACAGCGGCTTCATCCTGCAGCACCCGGGCACAGCTGTCCCAACTGCACAGGCAGCACATGCAGCAGGAACACACCCTTCAAAGCTCCCCTCTCCCATCAGTATTCGGAAACTCCGTGCAAAACAGACATTTAGTTTGACGAACAACCAGGGAGTGAAGCAGCCCCACCGGCGGGAGCTCCTGCGAGCATCTCACATGCCTGCAATGCAGCCACCTCCAGGCTGCAGCTCGCTGACACCCGAGACTCCTTCGGCAGGGACAGGACCAGCAATTGCTTTGATGGTCCCCGAGGAATTTGAAGAAATTGAGTGTAATTACCCGCGACAGAATTTGACCCCCACAAAAGAATGCCACAGCAGGAGTCAGGGCTCCCGGGTCACACAGGGACAGGAAAAGGGCAAGAGGACCCTGATTCATCAGGTCTAGACCCTGCCATCACCAGCTACCACGTTGCATAATCCAGTTCGGAAATCTATCACGGAAATCTTTAAAAATTAGCTCAATTTTCTAACCCCAGCTGCTGCTGGCATCCTGCTCTGCAGTTGCCTCCTGAGGATGCTCCAGTCCAGGCGTGCCCACCTCAGGGTGGGCTTCCCCATGTGTCAGGACACACAGGGGTCCCACACAGGGACATGTCACCTTGGGGCTGTTCTCCCAGTTAGGCACAGCCAGCATTAGCTCAGTGACAGCATTTCTAGAGAGGAAAGAAAATGGGGAGGAAGGGGAGGGGGTTGCAGTGTAGAAAACATCACATTTTCGGGCCAGAAATAAAAGGTCAATTAATTTATAATCTCTCAGGTACAGTAATGGTCTCGCTCGTTCAAACAGGGCTTTAACAAGACCAAGTGCTGGCCCAGAACAGCCACATCACTGCAGACCTGAGCACCAATAGGAGATTCTGATGAAGACAGGGGTTACGTCATTAAAATGGAGCGAGTTGGATTCTGCCCTTATATCTACCCCTGTAAATCCCAGACAAAGGATTTCTAGATTACGTATGCACATTCCTTTCCCTGCTGCTTCGTTAAATAATGCAGTGCCCCTTTCCTGGAGCATTGCTGGAGCATTCACCCCAGGCAGGCAACAAGCAGGTCTGATGCTTTGGGTCCAGGGCTATCCAGGGAAGAAGATACCCTGGGGTAAGCAAAGAGTATGGGGTTTTTTCCCCTGTTTTTCCCCCTTCGCTTGTGTGTGGTGGATGGAAAGCTCAGGTTGTGACACTGGCAGCCCATGGAGTTTGAAGCATGGCAAAAGGAGTTGGGTATTTTTCCTTGGCTGCACCAGATACTTGGGACTGACACTGTCTGCTGGGGCATCACATGGAGATGCCTCATTTTCAGTCTCACTTTTGCAAATAAGAAAACTTCTGTTTCATTTTTTTTCCCCTCCTTGGACTCAGGCATGTGAGAGAGTTATCCCCAGTCTGGGGATCCAGGAGGATGGAAGAGGCTGAAGTACAAGGTTTATCCCCTTTCTTTGCACCATTCCCCCCACATGTGGCCACTGTGAAGGAGGTGTTTGTGCAACTACTGCCCAAAGCACATTCCTTGGAAAGCAGGGAACAGGTTACAGGGGATGCTGGTCTCTGAACCAGGATGGTCCTTCAGTGCACGAAGCTCCACTGTGTCCCACAGGGACAATTATCAAGTGGGAGAGTCAGTCATCCCAACCCAAAGCCATTAGTTACAAAACAGGGAAGAGGGCTTAAAGCTCTTATGTTTGAACATGTTAGCTCAGCCCTTTAGGGAACTCCTGATGTGCCAGAGCATCTAATCTCTGCAAATCACTTTTATTCAGCCTTGCTCTGGGTTTTCCTTTTTAATCAACTTAATCTTTATTCATGAGGTGTGTTGCTGCATTACAGAAACACCCAGATCCCGAGCATCAGGCTCGGGGAACGGAAATTGAGGAAACTTGGTGTTTGTTCCAGTCAGGGCTTAAGGTCTGGAGCAATTTATCTGGACTCATGGCAGGCCCTAACACTCCTCCATGTCCCAGCAGGGAGGAGGAGGAGGAGGGAAACAGCCCAAGTTCTCAGAGGACAAGCACTACACCCCGAGGCTGGCACGCGTTGAGCAGCACGTCTCATTGCTATATTTAATCAGCGAGGTCCCCTCTCACCCAGCCTTGACAATGGAGCCCTTTTTTTTTTAAAAAAAAAAAAAAGAAAAAAAAATAAAAGATTCTGTGAAATAAAAATAATAAATTAAAGGGATCAAAGGAACGAGCGAGCGGCAAGTGACAGCAATATGAAGCAGAGAATAAAGGAAGAGTTAATGGGATTTTGAGGGGAGAAGCAGGGCAGGAGGGAGGACTTGCTCCCAGAGAGAGCAGAGAGCTGTGATGCCAGAACACCATGACCTGTCCCACGTGGGCTCAAACCCTGATCCATCCCCAGAAAAGGCACAGTTTTATGAGTCGTCTCTATAAAGGGAAGTAGGCAGAGCACAGCGGGATGGAGCAGAGTTTGACACCCAGCACAAGCTCCTGGGACACACCAGTGCTGGCACTTCTTTTTGGCAAGACAGGAGCAAATTCCATGAAGCAAAGAACCTTCATTTGGAGGACCCCAAAGCATGACCCTCATCCCCACAAACAAGCCTCAAAGCACCCCCAGTTTCCCCAGTGCAATCAGCAGCTCTCAGCAGCCTGCAGTGCCCTCGCTTGCATCCTCCGAAGATCTCGGCTCCCCCCTCCATGATCCAAAGGTACTAATGGGATTGTAATTCCTCTAATGAGCTGTAATTAATTAATTACCCTGTTAGCACAAGAGCTTTACATTTTTTGGCAAGCACGCTGTCGGTCTGTAGCTAGAGGGAGGCTCTTCCCCAGCACCATCAGGCTCCGATCTGGCTGCAGACGAGCTCGTTCCCCTCTGCCTCAATCCGACACAGTTCATACCTTAGGGAAAGGACCTTGGAAGCATCCTCACAGCTCACAGCTCTCTCCCAAATTACAGGCAATCAGGTCACAGACATTAATTCAGAGGGGTCACAAACATCTCCTCCCTCAGCCCCTCAAGAACATCAATCCCCTCTGGCAAACTTAACAAGACAAACACACCACGGGCAGAGAGCAAGAGATACCGAGACCCTCTGTGCTCCCTGCAGGGCAGGAATATGATGTGGGAAATTCCAAAAAGCACTAACAATGAAGCCAAAGTAATGTCTGAGCTATATTAAGCAGCACAGCAGTCCCGGGATGCTCAGATCCACGCTGCAGCCTCCTGTGTGCCCGGGATGCTGGATTGCACCCCAGCACGGCAGCCACCTCTCCCAGCTTGCCTTCTCCATTACCTCCACGCTTAATAATTAAAGCATCAGTGTAAAGGCATTAAAGTTGCAGGAACTGACACGTTCAGAGCAAGATGAAGGGCTCAAGGATGAGGCAAGTGCTGCTGCTGATTAACCCCGCACAGTGCAGTCCACAAGGAGCAGGACCCTCCCCCCTATAACCCCGTGAACAAGTCTTTTTCTCCCTACAAATCCCGTCTTCCCAGATCTGCTTTCCAAGAGCATCCACTGCAGACTGTAGGGGAGTTTTGCTCATCATCAGGTGTCTCTAAAAAAATCCTAATGGCCGGGGGGGGGTGGTTCTTCCCAGGGCTTGTGGCTTTTTATAGAGCACATGGCTTTGCGTGGAGCCAGCTCCGAGCAAGGGTTACGAGTTACCTTTGGCTGGCTGTGGAGGCGGAACAGGAGGGCTTTCTGCAGGAGCAGATGGAGCTGACATGCCTGGGAGCCAGCCCAGCCCTGCTGCGGTGACAGACTGTCCCACGCCGCCTCCCCCGACGATGCTGCACCGAGACCCCCTCGCAGGAACCGGGGGAGGCACCGAGGGGCTGAGCGCAGGCACAACTCATCCCACCACCACATTCCACACCAGGCAGACCTCCTCCAGCATCCAACTCACCCCACTTGTTTCCTCCTATATATAACCAGCAGGCCGGGGAGGAGGATGCCTCTATTCTCTTTAGGCTCAGCTGGGCAGAGTACACCATCTTCCCTCTAATGCTCACACCAATTAAGCTAATTGCACCCCCTTCCCCCCCCCGAGTAGCTGATGCTGGTTCCCTGATCAAGAATCCCAGGGGCCCTAGGTCCCTCTGCACTTTGGGGGTTACAAACCTCTTGTGTGTAGAATAAGATCCCCCAGATAAAACTCTTTAGGTACATTATTTGCTCCTAGAAATTCACTGAATCTGACCCCAGCCCACAGGCGTGGGAGCAGAGCCCATCCCTCCATGGGGCAGCGGGAATTTGGGTTTGGTGGTGCCCTGCCCGTGGGGTAGCGGGGCCAGGAGGGGTTTGGGGCTGAGAATGTGGGAAGGAGAGCTCAGGCAGCCCCTTTCCTTACTGCATCTCCGAAAATTAAAGGCCGTTTGCATGCAGAAGCGAGGATGAGCGGGGCCATCTGAGCCCAGGCTGTGGCCAGAGTTGGGTTTGGTGTGCCAGGAGCGCGGCTCGGTGATCAATCCTCCCCCGTGACACCGCCTGGGCCCGGGCACAAGTGAGCATTACCTTGATTAAAAGAGATGGGTGAATGCAGCGCTTGGTCCCAGCAGCCTCCCAGGAGAGCAGGGCAGGCCTGTCCCCTGTCATCGAGTCCAGCTCCCCAAGTCTCAGGTGACAGCGGGGAGCCCGGTGGGTCCCCAGGACACCGCTCAGCACCGCGGGCCACCCGCCATCTGACGCTCCCAGGGACTGTCCTTCCTTGCCAGGCAGCCAGAGGTTGTTTCACTCATTAATCCAGCACTCGCTCCTCTGAGGATGCTCCTGCCCTTTCAAGCTTCTCCTGCTTTGTCACCTGCCTTTTCAGGCGCTGCAGACACAAAAGACCCTGTTCTCTGTGCGATGCCACCAGCCGGGCACACCAGCACCCCTGGGTACGACCCCGGAGCAGATCTAATGATGCCACAGGTCGCCCTCTTCCTCTACCCCCAGGTCACTGTTCCAGTTTCCAGCCTTGTTTCAACACTTTTGTATTTCAAAGTGATTTTTTGAGAGGTTTATTTCATGGCAATATTATCATAGAATCCCAGGATGGTTTGGGTTGAAATGGACCTTAAAGCTCATCTCATTCCAACCCCCTGCTGTGGGCAGGGGCACCTTCCACTAGATCAGGTTGCTCCAAGCCCTGTCCAACCTGGCCTTAAACACTTCCAGGGATATAAACTGATGCCTTGTGTTTTGAAGACACCATCCCAGAGCTGCCCCAGCACAAAGTCCTGCTGCAGGGTCACCTTTCTCCCAGACTGGCCCCATTTGAGCTGGTCCCTCTCCACGTCTCTGGAAGCTGCAGCCGACTCCCACAGGGACTCTTCCCAGGTCCTTCTTCCCCTATTATGTTGTTCTTGCACCTGCTTTTGTTTGCTGAACACCAAATATTTTATTTATTACCTCTCTGGAAAGTTACTGGGGAGATTTCCTAGAACAGGAAATATTCAGAGCTGCGAGCTGCTCCTCGGGGTGCGCAAAGCCCGGGGACGGTTCCAACCCGCGTTTGTAGGGGTGCTATGAAGGTGCTTTTTTTGTATCATCATCCTGGCTGGCTGTGGGGAGGAGAAGAGAGGCCTCGTGCTGGCAGGTGAGCCTGAGCTGGCGTTGTGGTCCCAAGGGCTCCCCACTCGGCCCCCATTCCCTGCTCCGGGTGTCAGGATGATAAAGCCGAGCCGAGCTCGCCGGAGCAAACGCAGCACCCGGCAGCTCCCGTAATTAATGGCACCGCCAGCCCTTCCCTGCCAGGCCATGAATAAAACATCCTTTCTGAGGACCCAAACTTTGAAAAATCTCCTTCCCCCCCCCCCCCCGTTAATTATATTTGGTGGGACACTGAGCTTTTATTATTGTCTCCTTCTGCTTAATCGGGGGGTGGAAGCTGGTTTGGGGACACTTCCTTTGGACTGGCACCTTGTTTCCCAGAGGGATGGCACAATTGCCAGAGAGATTCCCCTCCTCCCCACCTCAGATCCCCTTCCCACCCCTTTGGAAAAGCATCCACCTTTGCATTTTTGAACCTGCTTGATCTCTAGATTTTTTACAGCCATTGGATTTTTTGGCATTTCTGGGTCCTTCAGCATCCAAGAGCCTCTCCTGGAAACCACCATCCCTAGACCCTTTTCATCTTGCAAATGTTTTTGCCACGTATCCAGGCCATGGACATGGACCTATCCATTTTCCTTGTGAAGATGGGGTTATACCTTGCCCCTGACCCTCTTAATCTGGAGCATTGGGGATAAGAAAGAGGGTAATGTAAGCCAAGGGACTCCAAGCACTTCAGAATAACTCCTGACATGAGTTTCAGCACATCTCCATGCCTCAGTTTCCCCATTTCTCTATAAAATTCACTAAATGCAGAGGAGGTTTTTCCCTACCTGCCTGTGGCTGGAGCAGCAGATGCTCTCAGGGCTGGGAACAGTTTGGTGGGAGAGCAGGGGAATGCAGCCTGCTCACAGCTCGTGGTCTCAAATGAGACCCTTAACATTTTCCTCTGCCTGCCCACTCTGCTATGGCTTTTATATGTATTTCCTTGATCCTGAACAGCCCACCATATCCATCCATGTCATACCTGTGGCATGCAGGGGTTTGTGCTCCTGAGTGCTTTTTGGGAGGCTGAGCACCGTGTTTGTGCCACAGGGCAATCCCACCCTGCAGCTTCTGCAGGGTGAGCAGCTCCTGTTGCCGCTTGGCTTGGGGAACCAGAGCGATGTCTGAGCAGAAGAGAGCTGCTGCCTGCACATATCCAAGTGTCTGAGCATCTCCCTCTGAGGAGAAAGGTGAGATTCCACCCCGGCTTTGCTGGCTCCAATCCAGGAGCTGCATTAGCAGAGCTTTGCCAGGTCGTGCCGTTGCACGAAGCACTGCCACTGGCAAGAGGGATGATGCCCTGTGCTGGGAGCCCGGGCAGAGACACCAGGGTGAGAGCTCAGGGTTGTGCCACGTTGGGACACTGCAGCACAGCCCCGTTGCAGGTGGCAACAGTCAGGACTTGCATTCCTGTGATTTTTCTGGGCTGTGGTTCTGCAGGTCATGTCAGGCAGCACTCGGGCCGGGTACCACAGCTCTGCCCACACCGTCCCCTGCCAAGGGGGACCTTGAGCAGAGCCCCGAGCTCTGGGACACACACGGCAATTTCCTGCCTGAGCAACAAGCGCTTTACTGCTCGCCGGATCCTCTGCCAGCCAATTTTCTCTCCCTGGGCTCCTTCCAGCTCAGTGCAGGGCTGCAGCCAGCAATCAACAGATCCAACCTGTTTGGGATGGACGCAGTGCCGGCTCAGCCCATCTCCCCCATCCTGCAAGGTGCCTTCTCCTTCCCTTGCGTGTCCCAGGGGGGCTGATGGCATCCTCTGCCTGTCCTCCTGTGCTTCTGTCTTCCTGAAGGTCCTGGAAATGTTCCTCTCTCAGTGAGATCTGTGCCATAGCTCTCACAAGCTGGAGTGTAAGTGCTTCAAGTGCTCTCAAAGAGAAGAACTGGCACCGACAGCACCGGGAAATGGTCGCATCCTCTCGCATGCGCTAAGGATGCTCTGCTGGATTTTAAAGAGGGGTCCTGCAAAGGGAAGGGATCTTCCTGTAGCTTTGTCACCACAGTGAAAACCCAAAGCTAATGAAGGAAATCGATTCTGCCAAGGTGGAGAGGAAAATGACTGAGTAATCTGAGTGGGACCACTAAAAATCCCCTGGTGCTCTTCAGTAAACAGAGATTAGCAGGAGGATTTGCAGCCGTGCTGTAAGGCTGGGACTCGGATCTGCTGCTGAGGTTTTGCACAGACTTGGGTGAACTGCCTCATGTCACCCCTTTTCCCTGCCTGGGAAGCACAGTCTTGATTCCCCAGAAAAATCTCCACTTAGTGGTGGTTGTGAGTCCTTCTGAGATCTCCCAAAGCAGGGAGAAGACACAGGGAGGCAGAGCACAGCACACCGGGGCGGTGGAGGGCAGCAGGTATGATCTGAGCTGCCTTCTGCATTGGACTCTTCCCTCAGATGTTTTCAGCAGCAGCAGTTAATTGCTCCTTTGATGTCTCTGGGATCCTGGTGCTGCAGGTCAGTCCTGGCTCTGTGCAATGTGAGCTCCTGACTCCCGTGCCTGCAGCAGGGGCACGAGGCTCCCGGCACACTGAGGCTTCAATCCCCACCAAAACCAGCCTCATGCCACACACCAAAGCCAGCAGATTCCCTTTTGAGCCAGGGATTTTTATAAAGGCAGTGAGATCAAACCCTCAAAGTAAAGGCAAAGCTCACACAGGGCATGTGAGATGAGTCTTTGTGAAACTGGGCTGTGTGATGGCCAAGGTCTCACCTCCACTGCTGTTGAGGTGAACCCTTCCCTGTCTGCATGTCCCAGGGCACCTCCCTTCATCTCCCTGGGAATGGAAATCAGCCTTCCTGGACCCACAGCAAGGACTGGGCTCTGCTGGGCCTGGCACCAGGAGGCAGCAAGCTTTCCCAAGCCCTCCTAATACAAATAAAAAAGGATTTGAACAGGCCAGCAAAGATGGACCCAAAGCAATCCCAGCGGGAGCATATTTTTATAAGCCAGGGCTATAAGAGAAAGGGCAGGAAACCTGACCCATCACAAATCACTCTCCTGTCACTTGCTGTAATCTAGAAATGCTCTATTAAAAACAAGAGCAGCCCAGGCAACGAAGCAGAATCGAGGCCAGGGAGAAGGGCAGCTCGAGTTCGGGTCTGGCTGCCAGGTAGGGGGAAGTCTCTGGGGCTGGGAAGTGCTGCACTGCTCTGCCATGGTTTATAAATACAGAGGGGTGCCCAGCTCTGTGGCATCTGTCACCCTCAGCCAGCAGATGTAGATGGGGGAGATGTCTGTCTCCCTCCTGGCTGGCTGGGCTCACTCACAGAAAGGCTCAGGACAGAGCCCCATGTTTCCAGTCATTCCCAAAAAATGCACTCCCCAGATGAGGTAGGGGCAGGGGGGGTCCTGGCCCAGCTTGCAGCGACCAGTCAGTGGATCAGACCCAGTGCTAATGGGTTGGCCATGGCCACTGCAGCAAAAATCATCAGCTAACAGTGGTTCCCTGGAAAAAATGAGGTTCGGGGCAATGGGAGTTCTTTAGCAGTTCAGCACAAAGTGAGGCAATAATTACAGGGGAAGCAAAAAAAAAAAATGTCAAGGGTATTGAAGCACTCGAGGGCTTCCACAGAGAGTGCTTTTTCTTGGGAAATGCAGATTCCCAATTACTTTAAAGTTTTCAGGGCAAGACCTTTGACAGCATTTTAACATTTTACATTTTCAAACCCGACTGCTCTGATCACAAAGGGTGAAGCAGCTCAAGAGGAAGCAAGAAGCACCTCAGAGAAGAGTGGGAGCCTCCTCCCTCCCTCCTTCCCTGGCTCCAGCAGCATTTCCCCCACCACAAAACCTATTTTCTCACATACCTCCCTTGGCAGAACCAAATGCCCTGGACCACCCCAGCTCCAAACACTGGAGATCTGGTGATCCCTGGAGTCTCCTGGACATGGGAAAAGCCCAGAGCAGGGCAGGGCGAGGTGCCCCCACCCCAGCACCCACCTGCACCATCCTCTGTGGCTGGTGCACACCAGCTTGCTCAAATAAAGCCCATCTGTGCAGATTAATTACCAGAGGATGTTTGCTCTGTTGCAGAAGCCGACTGGCTGATGAAAGTTTAAACAGAATGGAGAAGGGAGGACGGAGCATGGTGTTCTAGAGATGGAACACATTCATATCCCCACAGCAGCACCCCCTGAACCCTGGACACTGTGAACTCCTCACTGGCACAGGCACAGAGCCTGGATCCACAGAGAGCCACCAGCCCCGGGACAACCTGCTCTGCAGGTTGTAGGAGACACAAAATGACTTGTCCATACACAGAGTAAAAATTCCCTGTTGGTGACCAAAAGCCCAGGGAGTCCTGTTAGAAATAGCCAAGCGTGCTGCAAACACCCCAGGAACAGGCATGGAAAATCTGGTAATGAGACAGGGAAGGGCAGAGCAAGGAAAACCCTTTGCAGAAACAATTACCCCGAAAACAATCCCCCGGTCTTGCCTTGTTGCCC
>JAWWLV010000035.1:13592399-13631786 GCA_035041135.1 Platyrinchus mystaceus
ACGTTTCCCCACCAGCATTCCCGCCTCTGAAAAATCAACCGGAATGTCAAGCTGAGAGGGAAGCCTGAAGCTCCACGTCCACTGGGCAAGCCAGCAGTTTTCCCCTTGCTTTGTAGCTTTACCCCAGTTTTCCAGCACCCCTTCTGTGGGGAGCTGCTGTTGGTCCTGGTGCAATTCCCAGGGGATGGAGCAGCAAAAGCAGCGAGTTCCACAACTTGCTCCACAAATACACGCGCTCTGGGGCTGGGTTTGCAAACCAGGCTGCTGGGACAGGTAGAAAATGCTGGAGATGCTGCTTTATCCAAGCCAGTGGTCAAAACAGAGCAAAGCCTAGAAATGTACTCAGGGATGACCAATTATGAGGGAAAAAAGGGAGGGCACTAAAACACCTGGATACCTATGGTTAAACCAGAGTTTGAGCTTTCCTCACCCCAAAACAAGCCACTTACCCTTCTGTTTGGAGAGAAGAGTTGGGAGACATCCCTAGCCACTCACCACAGGCAGCAAAGACCTTCTCTACCCCATGCACCTCACTCAAACCCTTCCCTCTCTGCTGGGCTGCTCTGGCCTCTCCAGGTGTCAGCTGAAACGATTTTAAAGCCTCTGGCTGGGCCGGGAAAGGCTGATCCATATTCCTGAGGTCTCATTGCTATTCTGCAGCTTCAGCTCATTAGTGCTTAGGTGCTACAAGAGCGGGAGCGTTGGAAGTTTCTGGGTGAGACAGCTATTAAGGGAGAATTGAACACGTCTCGTACAAACCCATGGCCTGTGTGAACTCGCTAATTTACACTATCGATCTCAAAGGTGCCCACAGGCCACCTGAACCAAAAAAAAAAAAAAAAATCCCTGCCCTAGATACAGGCTCAGCCACTGGGGGGGAAAAAAAAAGAGAAAACTTAAGCAAAATAAATAACCTGCAGCCCCAGAAAACTGGCTGCATCATCACACCCCCTGCTAAGCCATTAGCCAGCTCTCCTCCGCACACGGCTCTTAGGAACGGCGTGAGCTCCAGCTCAGGAGCTCCTGGAGAGAACCACCATAGAACAGAATCACAGAATGGTTGGAAGGGACCTTAAAGGTCACCTTTCCATGGGCAGGGACACCTCCCACTAGCCCAGGTTGCTCCAAGCCCCGTCCAACCTGGCCTTGGACACTTCCAGGGATGAGGCAGACACAGCTCCTCTGGGCAACCTGTCCTAGGGCCTCACCACCCTCACAGCCAAGCATTTATTCCATTTATCTCACCTAAATTTCCCATCTTTCAGTTTGAACCCGTTGCTCCTTGTTCTATCACTTCAGTTCGTGATGAACCAGCCCAGCAAACGGCCAGTATGACCAGTACAAACCGTACTGGGGGAGCACACTGGGGGTCCTGGGACTGCTCCCAGCACACGTGCTCAGCAGAGGGCAGGGAAAGCTCTTGGCCCTTCATTTGAGGAGGGCTGAGCCACCGCAGCCCTGATGGTCCCCATGTCCCCTCTCTGTGTTGGATGTGCTGAGTTTTCCCTTCTCTGCAGCGGGAGCTGTGTCCTCACCCGGGTTTGAGCTCTGCCTGTTCACACCTCGTGACAGTCCCATGGGGAAGTCACCAGGCAGAAATAACCTCTTTTTGCCTCTGTTTAAGACAAATGGGGGGGGGGAAAAACCCCACCTTTTCTCCTAATAAGGGAACTCAAAGTGATGAATTTTCCACTTATCCTGAAGTTCTTCCCTCGGAGGCACTGATGCATTTTTAATGGCCTCGATGTAGCTATTAAGCTGGTAATTGGAACAGAGCGGACTCCAGCTCCCGGCAGGTCGGGCCCCCTCCGAGCGTGTCCCCACGCCAGGCGGGTCGGTGTTCCTGGGGTCCCTGCTCCTCCCAGCATCGCTGACCCCGCTCGGCCCCATGCCCGGGCAGATCATCACCACCAAGTGCTTGAGATGCTTGTCTACGGCCTGATCCTGCCTGAAGAGGGCTGACAGGGAACATATTTGGGAAAGGAACCGTCCCGTTGCGAGGAAGGGTGAAACACCGCGCCCGCCTCCCAAAGCTGCAGCTCCGCCGCCCGTGGGGACGATACCCCGGACCAACCCCGGTCACGAACCTCCGAGGGAGGCCTGGGGGTGCTAAGGCGGGGGGGAGAGGGTGTCACAGCAGGTTGGGGGGACCCCGCCGTGTTCTGCTGCCGGCAGAGGCCGATCCCGCCGGTCCCGGCTCATCCCGCTGGTCCCGGCTCATCCCGCCGCTCCCGGCTCATCCCGCCGCTCCCGGCTCATCCCGCCGCTCCCGGCTCATCCCGCCGGTCCCGGCTCATCCCGCCCGCTCCCGGCTCATCCCGCCCGCTCCCGGCTCATCCCGCCGGGCGCTGCCTCCCCCTCGCGGCCGCGGGCAGCGCGTGCTGCCCCGGGACCCCCCCACACTGGGGTCTTTCCCCTGTCCAGGAACCCACTCCCCGGCACCCACACACCCTCCTTCCCAGCCCGGTGTGGGGGCAGCAGGGCCCTGGGTGGCCCCCGGCAGCGCTCCCGGGAAAGGATGCCCCGGGGGGGATCTCACTCCTAGGATGATGCTTTGTGGGGGTCCCGGGCTGTCCAACCCCCAGATTGGGACCAGCATCACCCCACAACAGGAAGAGAAAGTACACGGGTAGCAGAATCCCTCCCCAAGCTTCCACCCCCCATCCCGTGGGGGCTGTTCTGGGAATCCTGCTGGGATCTAGGGGTCCCAGCTTGTACAATCCCCAAATTAGGACCCCCAGCCAAGCTGCCACCCCCAACATCCTCAGGCTGCTCGGGAGCCTGAACAGCCCAAGGCTGATGCTCAAACAGTAACAAGAGGTGTCAAGAAACAAGTTTGAGGATGAATTTTATTGAAAACAAGGACTGGAGTTGAGGGGTACAGACCATTCCCAGAAGTACAAGGGGAGTGGGGTTTCCCATGTGAGTGAAGACCCTCACCCACCTTAAAGCCAAGCTGGTTCCCCCCAGGGAACTACCAGGGCAGAGGGAACAACACAGGACAGGGAAGTGCAGCAGTGAAGAGGGATATGGGATTAGGACAGGTAAGATCCCTTCTCCCAAAACACAGAAATCAGGACTTTCTCCAGGAGGAGAAATGCGGGGGGGGGGGGGGAAACACATGCAAAAAACCCCACCATTCCCCAAAGCACCAAAAAAAAGGGTGAGATAAAGGAAGGGGAGAGGGGTCAAGGAAAGAAGGGGAAAAAAATAAAAGCTCAACATCAAAACAAAAAGTAATTCAAAGTAACCAACTATGAAAAAAAAATACAATTGTACATCTGAGCAGCAAAGCCGTCAAACCGAGCGGGTACAGGTGAGCATCGGGTGGTTTGCAGAGCAGGATGAGGAGGAGGGAGACATGAACATCAATCACTTCCTTATTTTCCATCCACAGGTGGGCTGGGGGGGTCAGGATTGAACCAAAGCAGAACAGGGTTTGTGCAGCTCCACCTAGGCTGGTTTTCTCAGGGTTTGTTGACTCAGGGAAGGGGATCAGAGGGATGACGGGGGTGGGGGGGGAAAGCACTGCTGCCTGATGGCCCAGCATGGGGACATGAAGGACTGAAAGCCATCTGCCCCAAAGCAGCTTTCCTGGGAGCAGCTGGCAGGGATAGATGGTGTGGAGCACCCCAGTTCCCAGGTAGAGGGTCCCCAGTGCCACTTCAAACCCTGGGCTGCAGGAGGTGGGAGCAGTGAATTTAAGGGGACATCATTCTTCATTGGAGGGAGGACCCTGAACGCTGGAAATGCACCCTGAAATCCAGACTTCCAGGGCTTGAATTTCAGGAATAATGTTTTTAAAAGATTCAGTTAAAAAATAGATGTATTTCTTAAAAAAAAAAAAAAAGAAAAAAATCTTAGGCCAGGGTGTTTTCTAGTGACCCCTTCCCCACCTGCCCAAATGTAGCCAGAAAAATGCTATCCATTCCACCAAATCTGCTGGCCACATAGATATTCACACATTCATCATTGATTTAAAAATATATATAATATATATATATATAGAGCGCACACATACACACACACAAATATATATTAGAAAAGAAAAAAAATCCTTCTGAAAAACTCAATTATTAAAAAAAAAAAAAAGAAAAAAACCCAAAATCCACAGCTGGTGCATTTATCTGTGATCATGTACAGTAGAAGCCAGAAATCCCTCTTGCTCCCGTGGCTCCTCGGGCTGGGAGCGTGGGGAAACACATCAGGTTTTCACAGTGGATTTGTCAGGAGAGAAGGAACTGCTCCTCCCTCCTCCCACACAGAAGGGCTTTAATTTATAGCAAGTTAGATTAAAACTAGGAAACACGTTACAAAGTCCATTATATATAGACATCAAATGTACAACTGGCGGCAGCACCGGGCGAGTCGCTGGGGTTTGGCTCCCACTGACACCTGGGCAGCTGGAGGGGCTGGAGGCAGTTTGGGACACGAGGAGTGCGAGTTCAGCCTCCAAGACAAGTGGGTGTCACAGTGCGAGGTCTTACATCAGCTCCAGGTTGGAAGGGAGATGGAGCAGCGTCTTCTCCAGGAGCCAGGGGAGGTGAAAGGCGATTCCCAAGGAAGGGATGTCTCCTCCCAGCCCAGGGGTGGAGGGAGAGAGGCAGCACAAGGACCTGCTGTCTCTCCATCACCTTGTGCTCATGAGGGAAGGGAGTGCTGGATGAAGTCCCGTGGGCAGGAGTGGGAACAGCGTGGGCTGCAGCGTGTGCCAAGGTGGGCTCATGAAAAAATGCCCTTTTTTCCCCTCCCACAAGGGAGCAGCGTATTGACTGAGGGAGGGGGATGCCCAACCTGATGCTGCCTCAAAGGGTCATTAAGGTGTAGAGCCAGGCATCAAAACAGGCTCTGGTATGAAAAGCAGCACACCCAGGGAGTCCCACAACCCCTTAAAAGGCTGTGTAGGTCCTGGGAACAGAGAGCCAGGCACAAAAGGAAGGCAGGCGAGCGAGACCAGACTCCAAGGAAGGGGCTTTGGGCAGGCAGGAGTGGTGCAAGCACAGCAGCATTGCTTCTCTCTGCCTTCCCCAGGCAGCAAAGAAACACACCCCCCTGCACTGTGCACAGGCTGCTGGGGAGGGGAGGTGCCCTCTGGCACCCTCTGCCCGCTCAGGGACCACGGGCACAGTCCTCTCCCCGGGAGGGATACGCTGGTATCAGCAGGGAGCTCCTGAGCCTTCAGTCCCCATGGCTTAGCTGGAAAAGTGTTGGCTTCAAAAGGCTCATCCTGGGGGATTTCACTAGGCAAAGAGAAAAAGAGATGGCAAGGCCAGATGGGGCCAGAGGTGCCCCCAGGCTGGGGAGGTGCAATGTGTGCAAACCACCATCAACTCGAGTCCTCGTTCGCTCTTCTGCGGGGGAGCCGGGACGGAGGGGCTGCAGGAAGCCGGGAGCTCTGCTCCTGCTGGGAGTTAGGAGTCTTCCCCGAGGATCTCTGTCACGAAGGAGGCCATGTCAGTCTCTTTGGTGTCGTGCAAGGTAAAGAATGGGTGTTCCTGCCAATGAGACCAAAGACAACATCAGCTGACACCCAAGGACAGAGAGGCCCAAGCACAGACCCTGGGGGATGTGACACAGGGAGGTGCTGGGGGTGGGCACCAACCTGCTCCCCCAGGCACCCACAGACAACATCCTTCAGCTTAAAGATGAACTTTGGCATTTCTAGGTTCAACCCCAGCGGGACACCCCATCTTGGCAGCTGTGCTATCACACTTTGAGGTCTGAACTCTCCAAGAGCAGAGGGAGATAACACCTATAAACCCTGACCTTAACACCCGTGAAATCAACACACCCTTCCACTTTAGACATGCTACACCCATCCTGCTACAGGCATGAAGAATCACCCACTCCTCCTCTTGTCCCATTTCCCTAGAACCTGCTGGACCATTGATTTGACTTCTGAAATGCTTTGGAGTAAAGACCAGCAGAAACAGCTCCACACTTACCATAAGTTCTAAATAGTTCATTCGCTCAGCTGGGTTCTTCCTTAAGCTGGAAGAAAGAAAAAATAGGAGAGAAAGGCTGTAGGATCTTTTTTTCTTTGCTGCATGTGGTCTGTCCCAGGGGATCTCCCATTCCCAACCAACATGACATGTTTCTTGTGGGCTGCACCCATCCCCTCTCCCTCCTTGGCCAAGCAGGTCAAGCAGAGCAGCAGCAGAGCAGCCAGGCAGGTAACTGGGAAAGGACAACTCAGTATTTTGCCATGAAAAGCACAAGCCAAGCAGCTCTGCAGTCTGCCCCACACAGACCAGAACAACTGGGAAGGAGAAGTGGTTTCCCACCACCCACAGGGTGGGCTCACTGCTGCCTGGCAGCTCCAAGCAGCAGACAGGGAGCAGAGGACACCCTGAGGGGAGCAGCTTCCCACAAAACCACAAAACAGCTTTCACCCAGAGGTGCCCAGAGGCTGCCAGGGGTTTGTTCTGGTTTCACTGCCACTTGGCCAGAAAACACCAAAATTTCAGCTGCAGCAACAGCAAAAGGGGAAGGGAAACGTCTGTGCCTTCCAACCAGCCCGGGTGAGTCAGGCCGAGAGCAAAACCTGTTTGGGCAGCACTTCCTGCCATGCCAAGCACCAGCCCTGGTATGGCAAGGTGGGGTAAAAAGAGGTTCCAAAAGGATGTCAAACCCAGCCCCGTGCTTCACTCCAGCCCCTGTGGATCAGGGCTCCTCATCAGCCAGGCTGGGAGAAGCCATCAGTCCCTGCTGGAGACTCACCACTGCGCCGTGAAGTCCACGAACTCCTTGGAGAAGCGGTCAGCAGGCAGCTGGGGAGAGGGCTCCTCCACCACCTGCTTGAGCTGCTGGAAAGGGGTCCCCCAGGACTCATATGGGAAGCGGAGAATGGCCAGTTCAATCTGAGGATGGAGACAGGGAGACCTGAGACACCGGGACAAGCACGACCCCACACAGCCCACCTGCCTCAGCCAGCTCAGGGTCAAATGCAAACCCTCTTTCCTTACAAACCATTTTCAATTTGGGTCATATCACTTTTTTCTTCCTTTTTTTTTTTAAAAAAAATAAAAAGACCCAGAGGCCAAAAATACTTCCTTTTGAGGCTGGCTCAGCATATTAATGCATTTACAGGAAGCCACCACAGATATGTAAAATGGGATTATTTAAAAAGATAATAACAGCACACAGTTTCTGCACTTGGTTTCCAAACCAAGTGCTCTGCTGACCCTGAGGCAGCCTCTGGGCCTCAGGCTAGTAATGTATGAGCTAAACACACAGAAAATCCACAGACCCAAGAAAAATTAAGTGCTGGAACATCACTTATCATGATCTTTGCCAAAACCACCTCAATTACTGGATCCTTCCTACAAGTCACCTCTGCTCCACAACCACTCAAGCAGGAAGTAGCCCATCACATCTCTTGGGCAGTTCTCTTCATGCCAAAAGGATCAGTTCCCATCTCAAAATGGGGAACAGAACTTCCAGACCTGCCTGGGTTGGGTGAGACAGGATGGGAGGAACAACAAACCTGAAAGGACAGAGCGGGACAGAGCCCGATGCTCTCACCTGCCTCTGGCTCAGGTCAGGGGAGCTCAGCTCCTGCTGCTGGGAAACTGAATCAAGCCACCATTCCAGTGAAGGCCTGGATTAGCCCTGCAACTCAATGGCCCAAAAACTGTCCAGTCTGAAATCAATCCAACTCCTTCAGAAACAATATTAAAAAAGCAAACCACCAGGAAGCCAACCCAGAAGGAAGACACGAGAGGGAATCAAACAGTTCAGGGTTCCAACTCAGCTGCAGGCTGGTTGGCTTTCAGCAAAGGTTCCCTCTCCCTTCCAGCTTTGGAAAGGTTTGGATATTCCATCATTAACAGTCTCCCATCCCACATCTTCCTGAAGCTGATTATATTTCCAGTCAGCCAGCCCAGCTCTGCACTGGCAGGGGGACACCAAGGAGAGAGGCTTGGGTTTGGCACTGTGGACAAGACCGGCTGGGGAAGAGGGAATACCTGCCAAGAGATCTGTGCAGCACAGGGATGCAGCACCCAAAACAAAAGGCCCTGGCTAAGAGGGCACAGGAAAAATTCCTGAAAATAATCTACCCACAGAGAGAGACAGTCTCCTGGAAAGCAAGAGCCCTGTTTCTCAAGCAGCATCCCTTGGAGCCAACAGCTGGGATTTCCTTTGTCCTCTGGCGCCAGAGGATCTCAGCTGCCTTCTGCAAGATCCATTTCTTGCAGGAGGTGGATAAACCATCCTGAGCAGCTGTGATTTTGGAACTGAAAGTATTTCCCCTTCCTGTTGGCTGTTCTGAGCTACCCCACAGGCAGGATTTGCTGCAAACCACACACGGCAGCTCTCAGTGCAGCAGGGCTCGTCCCGATCCTCCTGCAGAGCTGTGGTGATGTGGGAGAGGGGTGAAGCAGGAAGGCTGTGCCCCAGCTCCAGCAGACCCTGCTCCACTGACCACCTCTCCAGCCAGCACACAGGGAACTGCAAAGCCCTTAAAAGGCAGACTTTTGGATGCCCAGCTAAGCCCACAGTTGTCCATATATTGACCCCTGGAGCTTTTCAGAGCTGGCACTGTACACAGCTCTGTGGAACCAGGCAGAGGAGTACAAGGGAACCACTTGGGAATAACACCCCAGAATCCATCAGGAAGGAGCAAGAAGGGAGAGTAGGACAGAAGATGGATGGTCTTCTGGGCAAGTTTGCCAGCTGACTTGGAAAGAGCCGCAGCAGTGGTGGCAACACTGGCAGCACACCCCAGCTCAGAGCTGCCTGCCCCGGGGTGAGGTACCCTGTGTGCACAGGGCAGCCCCCCACCCTGTGCTCTGAGTGTTTAATCTCAAGCCCTGAGCTCTCACACTCAGAATTTAGCCCTGTTTGGTGGCCAAACCCCCCCCAGCTGCCACTGCTCACAGTAGGGTACAGCCCCACCAGCCCAAACCCCATCCCAACCCCAGGGCTGCAGGGGCAGGTACCAGCCCTTGGTTGTTACCATTGTGATCCCAAGGCTCCAGACATCTGACTTCACGTTGTAGCCCTTCTGGTTGAGCTCTGGGTTTATTCTTTCTGGCTGTAAGAGCAAAATGGAAGATGTTACAACTCCATCTCGTTTTCCCCAAGCGCAAACCCCACAGAGCAAATCTTCTGACTCCAAAACACAGGTTGGGTGGATTTCCCTGGCTCACATCCCCATGGAGGCAGGGTCTGAGGTTAAATCTGGCACTGGTCAAAGCCATGTCTTGCTCCACACAACTCACATCAACTCTCCCTCTTCTCAGGAGGGTGAGACTTGTACTATCCCTGCAGCACAATCCTGCCCCAGGAACACACACTACCCCCATGGATGCCACAGATGGCAAAGGCAAATTCACCCTGACTTGAGGATGAAATGAAACAATCCTGCCAAGGAAAGCCTCAGCATTTTCTATCCAACAGGGAGCAACCACCACCAGCCAGTCTTTTATCCTTCTGCAAATGGAAGGTGGCAGAGGAAGAGCCCACTGAGGGATTAACACACACAGCAGGGCTTACAGGGAGGGTGATCCCATCCTCAGAGGGCTCTGCTGAGTCAGGGAGAGCAGAGCACTCTCAAGTGGTTTTCATCTCAAGATGGAGGTGAACCAAGACTGATTTCTAAGCAGCAGTCTCTTTGAGTCAAGGCTGAAGCCTGCACAAGGATTGCACTTACAGCCATGTAAGGTTTGCACCCAGCATCCATGGTCTTTGCAACCGAGTCCACCAAGTAGCCACTGATCCCAAAGTCGCACATCTTCACGTGTCCCTCCTTGTTGATCAGCACGTTGGAAGGTTTCACATCTAAGAGAAAATGCAAGAGGGCAAACTGGGTCTTTGCAGGGGTATTGAAGAGTCTGAGACAAGATGGACAACTCCCTGCTGACCTAGGAGGGGAATCAGACCAGCTCTAACACAGGGGAAGGGAGACAAAACCCCACAAGTTTTATTCAGTAAACGATAACCATGTCCTCCAGGCACAATAAGCCTCTTCTCTAAGAGCCTGTTCAAATACAATATGGAGGAGCTAATCCCCAGCTCCTTAGGAATTATTTATATGCCCAGCACAGCCTTAAAAGCCCAATTCTACCAAATTCTCAGCATAGTTTGTCCCCTGCACATCATGATCTGTTCACAACTACACAAGGGTCTATATCCCAGGATGAAGAGCAGGACCTGGGTGTTACAATTCCCATCTGTGATTTTATAAAGTCTCTTTCAGCCCTCACCTTGCTACAACTACCCAGCCAGGAGGATGTGGGGATTCTGTGCCTCCAAGGCACCGTGGTACTCAGAGAGAGAGATGCCCATAAAAATACAGGTAATGAGGAATTCAGTTGTTACATTCAACCCTTCATCTGGAAAGGAGGAAGAGAATGACATCCTGCAAGCAGAGGCATGAGGGATGCATCTCAGGAACAAGTCTTGGGCATCTAGATCTATCCACCACGGTCCTAATAAGTACCAGCAGACCCCACTTTAGGCATCCCAGATGGAAACACCACCTGTCTCCTGGAAAGGAATCTTCCCATGGCTTATTTCAAGGTTAGATCTCCAGACACATCCTACTAACCCCATCCAGCACTTACCTCTGTGGATTACAGAGAGTTTACTGTGCAGGTGCTCCAGAGCTCGTACAATCTGGGGACAAACAGAGTGAAAAGGCACCCATTAGTCACACACAGCACTGCAAACACATCACAGGCCTCAACAGAGCCCTGCAACCGGCTCAGGGGATGCACAAACCCACATAAGAACACAAGAGGCACTCACAGACACAGCCATTTTCCCCAAAATGTCTTCAGGGATGGTTTTCTTCTTCTCCAGTACTTTCTTGTAAAATTTATCCAGGGAGGTGTCCATGAGTTCCATGCAGATCCACACATCGCCCTGCAGATGGAGAGAAAGCAGCTGAGAGGGAATTCCCTGGAAGTCCGTGGGAGCTGAAGAGGGTGGTGGGGATGGATGGACAAATGGACAAATGGACACTGCCCTTTCCATGCAGGGCAAGCCAAGGTCCCTGCCATGCAGCTGCTGTTGGCCACACCACCAGCACATGGGCTCTGCACTGGACAGCGATGGGGACAGATGACCAGGTGCCACCAAAGCCACCTGTGGTGACCTCCCTCTGAGAGTCTGCCCCAAAGTCAGTCCAGGCCGTGGACAACACGCTCAGGCATCTGCCATGGAAGTGAGGAACGGGATCTGGTCAATGCTGCCCGAAGAAGGGAAGCCTTTGACTTTAAGCTATGATGTGCACCTCACACAGCCCAGCTGGGCTGAAGAGCACAGAGGTGTTTTGGCACAGTTTGGTGCCTTCAGCACAATCACACAGGCCCCAGGTGCCCCCCCAGTGATCCACCAGCTCAGTACCTCACGGAAGAGGGCTCCGTAGAAGGTGACTGTGTAGAAACAGTCAACTGTCCTCATGGAGATGTCCAAGTCCATCAATAACCTCTTCTGCTCCTGAGTGTTCACAGTGGCTCGAATCCTCTGAGACAAATATGAGAAAACAAGGGTTTGGTGCAGGTGTGACAACACCATCATCCCTCAGTCTGACTCACAGGACCTGCAGTTCAGGGCAAGCGTCTGATATTTATTTTGCAGCCAGCAGCACCCAGGAGATGTCCATATTCCCTCTGCCAGACAGAACCTTAATGAATGCCAAACCCTTGGCAGGCTCTGCAGCGGATGCAGGACCAGGCCAGCAGCCAGGACAGGCACTCTGACATCCAAACCTTGCACTGCAGGCACCAAGCCTGGATTTCAAAGCCTGTTATCAACCCCACAGTGCCCCACAGCACAGACCTGTCACCAGCCAAACCACACCAGGAATACCAGAGGCTGCCAAGCCCAGGTAAGCCTGTCCCCGTTTTGCCAGCACCAGTGAAGCTCAGCAGTTTCTCTGCTCCCTTGGAGCTGCACATCCTGATCTCCCATCCCCTCAGAAGGCAGCTGTCCTCACCTTCACTGCCATGATGGTGCCGCTCTGCGCGTGCCGCACTTTCTCCACCACGCCATAGGCACCACGGCCCAGCTCTGAAATTGCCACCAGGTCATCAGCCTCCACCTCAAAGTTCTTGAGAGAGAGAGAGAGAAAAAATAAAATCAGGTACAAGCACACTTAACAAGGACATCAGCAGAGATCCCACACTTTCAGCTCAGTCATACAGAGCATTTCCAAACAATGGCACCTACAGGACTCCACCTGCTCCTGTACATACCAGAGGCACCACACTTAAGAGAACATGGGTGTATTTTTGGCTCAGCTGAATCAGAGCCCAAACCCTCTCACTCCCATACCCACCAGGGCTCATTTAATTCCCTCTTTGCAGCTGGAGATCAGGACTTTGATCCCTTAAGCCAGGGCACACTGCCACTGGAAAGGGCACCAACATTTAGTGCCTCTGCCTGCTCGGGATTACCCACACAGGGGTATTTCTGTGGTTGCTGAACTATTTGCAGGATTTTAACAGCTCCTGGGCCAACATGGGCAGCAGTCAGGAGTCTCCACCACAGCTCCAAATCCCTGTGTGCAGCTGGGGATCCCTCACCTGTCCACACATCCCAAAAATCATTGGTCACAAATACACCTATACGTCTAACAACGCCCGTGCAAAGCCTCTGTCAGATGGAATGCTGCACACAGTGACTAAATTCCTCACTACTGAGGAGTTTAAATGGGCTTTACCTGCTTCTGATACTTCTGATAACCACCAGAAAGCAGCCAGCAAGGTAAAACATGAGTCAGCACCAACAGTGGGGCTCAGGCAAGCACGACTACAGTTAAGTCTTGCTTAAAACTGGAAAAAACCCAGAGCCAGTGCTCAAGCCCAGCGAGTGCCCAACACATCAGGGTGCCAGCAAGCTCCTGCACAACCCACAAACAAGTTTCCCTAAAGACACGTTCCTCTGTAATTGCTGGCTCTGCTGGGCAGGGCACGAACCGAGTGAGACATGGGCTATTTTTGGACGCTGCGTTCATCACTCCTCATAAGTCACAGGCCTCCTTTTAGCCAGGCTTTATCCAGCCTCCAGTTCTCCTCCGGTCTCAGGGAACACAAATAATACCAGGATGCCAAATTGCCCCAGCAGCCACAAAGGCAGCGAGGGTGGGAAACGAGCGCGGCACAGCGCCGGATGCTGTGCCTGCGAGCTACGCCCAGAGCAGGGAGAGAGGAAACAGCCTCTGGCGCTCAGGAGCCAAGCTGGGAGATGTGGCTGCCGGGCTCCTGGCCAGCAAACTCCCCTTGGCACTGGCCACAGCCCGGCCAGCAGCCACCAGGTCCAAGGGACCTTCCTGCCAGCGCCGCCTCCGCTGGTCGAGCCAGATGTGGCTGGCGAGGCAGGAGCAAGGGAGGGCTGTGCCTGAGCTCAGCACTGAGCTATGCACTGCCCAGCACAGGAAGGTGCCGGCCCTTTCCTGGGCAGGACAGTGGATCCTGACACGAGGAGAGCAGGGTTAAGGGGGGAGATGTCCGACCTCCCACCCCGGGCAGCTGGCGGAGCCTGCAGGGGCCTCCAGGAAGGAGCTGGTGGTGCTTTTCTGGACGGGCGTTCTGCAGTTGTTCCAGGTTATTGTGTTGTGCTTTTCCTGGCATTTGCCCTAAGGCTTCCCCAGAAGGTGGCGGTTCCCAGCACACTCCAGGAACCAGCACTGCCCTGCCCAGCAACAAGAGGTGATGGATGAGACAACGGAGCCAGCGCTTCCCTCCCAGGACAATGGGATGCACGGCATGGCCTGCACAGATCCGATGGACCCGAGGTCATCATCCACCCCCATGGCCTAAAGCTGCCCTTCTGCCCAGGTCCTCTTCTCCATCATGTCACTCCAAAACACCTGGAGCAGACCCTTCCTGCAAACATTGAAGCAGGCAAGGAAGAGACTCCAGAGCGTTTTCCCTAAGCTGCAGCACTGTCCCCTTGCACACACCATGCCCAGGCTGTCACTGAGAGCATCGCTCCCCGAGCTATTAACATGCATGACACAATGGCCAGAAAACAGCACGGGCAGCAGAATCATTCCCTGGACCCAGCCAAAGCTTCCCCTCCTCTCCCCTAACCCTAAAACCTTGCACTGAGGCCAAGGGACCCAGATCCCACCAGCCAAGCCACCTCCCAGCCTGGAAGGGACTAGATATAGGGCTGATCCCACACAGAGTATTTTTAGCTCACTTGCAAACAGCTTCTGCAGCCCCAGGAGAGCCCATAGCAAGAGAATGAAACAAAAGAGAGACAGTGGCTATTTCTAGCAGTGTTTTTCATTAGGTCACTAGGAAAGGCTTTGGAGAGATGGAGAGAAGCTTTGTGCCCAGCTTCTCCTGGGCCTCAGGCAGAAGCACAGATGCACGGGGAGGTGGGACAAAGGGACTTTGGGGCAGTCTGTGGGCATGGAGAGGCCACCCTACTTAGGGCAGATGGGCTGGGTCATCACAGAATGGTTTATATTGGAAGTGACCTTAAAAGTCATCCAGTTCCAACCCCTCTGCCATGCTGGGACACCTTCCACTAGACCACATTGCTCCGAGCCCCGTCCAACCTGGTCTTGGACACTTCCAGGGATGAGGCATGCACAGCTTTTCTCCACCCATTCAGTGGGTGGTGGGACTGTCAAGGGACTGCTGTGATCTCCCACTATGGACAAACTGCCCACCTGGCCTTTGATGGCACTGTCCACAGGCAGGAGAGACCAGTCAGCAAGTGCACGGGCTCAGGGACAAACCATCCTGCAGGCAGGGTGACACATTCAGCTCCCCAGCAGTCACTGCTCTAAATACACACAGACACCCCACACAGACTACTCCACAGGGAAGAGGTCCTGCTGTGGGATGTCTCATCCCTGCAAAGCTGCACCAGAAGGGCACCATCCACCTCACAGGGCGCTCTGGAATCTCACGACCTGATCTGACAGGTTGTCAGGCACGATCCACAGAGCTTTCCATGCACAGGGCAAACAAATCTGGAAGCAAGCACAAAAGAAACCCGATTGACACGTACTTTATCTCCGATGGTAATGAACGCCCTGGAGTCCAAGTTCCTCGGGGGCCTGCAAGAAAAGAGAGAGAGTCAGGAGAAAGCCCAGCTTCAGTAACCCTCTTGGCCAGAGCCAAGTTTCACATTCCTTCAAGCACTTTCAGCTGCTGCTTTATACTGTGCCTTGTCGTGGGTTCAAACCAGCCCCCTCCAAACGCTCACAGATGCTTTTCACCGTGCCAGTAACACCTCAGCTCACACCCACGAGGCACTCACTGCACGCAGGCAGCAAGAACCCCGGGAGAGTCAGCCAGGTGAGACAGGCATCAAAGCAACAGGCTGCAAAACCACCCCTGCTCAGGAGACAAGCCCGAGGGACCGAGAGGGATGGGACGAGCCGTTTCTGCAGCAGAGCAGCTCGGCTGTCATGTTTTGACAGGCAGGTGTTGTAACAGGACAGCCACATAGCCCGAAACACACACCGAGGGAGCAACAGGTAATTCCTCACCCGTGAGTCATTTGTGTGCACTCGCTGCCTGTTCCAGGCAGGCAGAGCAGGCAGCACTCGGGTGCCACGCTTTGCACAACACCAGGCAGGAGAAAGTCGTCCTTTATGGCCTTTTTTCCTCATTGCTGCCCGTTTCCCATTATGGGCAGCACGGTACTTTTAGAGCCATTGTAAGAGTTCTGCCCCTCTTGCCTCACTTCTCTGCTGTCCCCAACCCCTGGGACCTTCTAAGAGTAGAGATTGCCCAACTCTCAATTCCCATCAGAGCACGCAGCAACCTCCAGCTTGATTCAAGGAAGTACTTCAGGCTCGAAGCAAGAGCCTTGCACTGCACAAATATTTGCACTGCAGCTTGAAAAGCACAGAGAAAAGGAGTTGTGGACAGCTTGCACCAGCCCCTGGGCATGCAAACGCCCTGCAGACTCCAAGTGAGGCCTTTTCCAGGGGAAACTCAAACACTGGCAGGAGTGGAGACAGATGCGCCCGTGGGGGAAGGAGGCGGCTGTTGCATGCGAGGCTGCACAGCTTTAATTAATGGGGGACTTCCCCTGCCTCCCCCTCCAGCAGATCTGCCCTCCCTACCTGGGATTTTTAGTAGTGATATTTCCCCTTTGGGGATTTTACTGCTCTCCTGGAGCTGGGAGAGTTCTCTAGAACAGGAGCAAACAAGGCTCAGCAGTGGAGACACAGCCTGAAGTGTTTTGGAAGAGCACCACGGAAGAGGAATTTTAGCCATCTGCTCTTTGTCAAACCAAGTGCTGCTACCCTGGGCTCTTCCCCCACGGCACAACAAGCATCAGCAGCACAAAGCAAACAGGGCAGGGAGAAATTCCAGTGCCCTGAGATACTGCTGGGCACCAGCACCAAGCAGCACAACAGTGTAAGATGTCCGTGTCCTCCTCACACCAGGGGCAAGGAGCTGCAAACAACCCAAACTAACCCTGATACTCATGTCATGCAAAGCATTCCCCAATCCTCGTCCCCCTGCTCGTGCCATGGTCCAGCTATCACCACCTCTTCCCCTTTCCCTCTTCTTCCCTTGGGCAGATTCACTCTCTCCACCACATCTTTGCCCTCTGGCATTGGCACAGCTGTCTCCAAGCCTTTGCCTTTCAATCATTTCAAATCAAAACAGGCACCTGCATAGCTGTGCAATTCCTTCTCATCACTCACGAGCCAGAGCTTAAGAGAAGAGAATAACTATGCTGGTTTTGTGAAGTTGTCACAAACCATTCCTCTTGGGAAAGCGCCAAATCCAGCTCTGGAGAACATCTTTAAGCAGCAGAGATACTTACGTTGTGTTGGCAACGGGCTGTTTGATGGGGACACATGTTATCCTCAGGTCTGGTTTCTTCCTGCCTTTCACTGGAAGAGAAGATGCACAAATGAGCAACTGGATCTTTGCTTTTTTTACCTTCAAACATCCTGTTCCCTACAGCCACCGGGCAGGGAATGCAGGGTTTGGACTCCCTCACCACAGTGAGCAAAGTGACAAAGAAGACCACAGCGCTCATGACCCTTTGCCCAAAGTTTCAGGCAAGAGCCAGAAGTACAAGCAGGTCTCAACATGGCTGTCAAGGATTTGCCAGTGGAAATATCCAGGGGTGCACTGACAGAGACCATTTTCCAGGTCTTGCAGTCAAGCACTGTATCCCAAAAGCATTCTTTACCCTTCATGGCCACTAATGGTCCCCTCTCTTAGGAGATTTAAACCTTTTTTGAGGTTAAAGCTATGATTTCTGCCAGGCACTTACCTGGTTTGTGTGGCTCCAAGGATCCTTTGGAACCTGAAAGAGAGAAAGGAGACACCAGCTCAGCCTTCACACTCCAGCCCAGCCAGGCAGCAGCCGCACATCCCTCATGGCCCATGCAGAGCCCCAGGACAGGGAGGCAGCTGGGCTTTGGGATCCCAGCCAAGCCTGGCCCCATCCCCGTTTCTCCAGCCACAAGAGGTCCCCATGCCATTAGGGATGCGCAAGGTTCCCGAAAATGCTCCCTGTCCAGAGGTTCCTTGTCCCCCAACCCCCAGCCAGGCCTTCCTGGGAAGAACCAGGGTTGGATCAGGCATGGAAGGCAATAACTACCAGACCTCCAGCAAAACCAAGGGGTTAGTCCCAGAAGGAGTGGCAACATCCCACACACAGCTATGGAAAAAGAGGGAAAAAACAAGACAGGAACTGACTGTCAGCCAGTAGTGGAACCCACCACAAACCCGGGCTCGTGGAGGCTGAGGCACCAGGAGGGAAAGAGGATTCTCTCCTCCCAACTCCAAACAGCACTGAGATAACATCCACTGCTGCAGAGGGAAACAGGGCTCAGGCAGGGCCAGGACAGGCCAGACACTTGCATTCTACCCCTGAACACTGGGACAATAACCAGACCCCAAGGGGAGTCTCGAGGTCCTGATCCCCCCAGGCAAGACAAAGGGGCAGCTGCACTTTGCAGCTGAAGGTGCTTCTGGCTGCACAAGAGCTGGAAGATGCATTAAAAAGCAGGAATATCAAGGTGTGCTCCAGGCACCAGGATGGGAGCAGACAGCTCAGAGTGGCCTTGGACAGCCCTTCAAGACAGCTCCTACCTGCCTGGCTCCCAGGAGCAGGCGTGTGGACAAAGTCCAGCACTCCAAAGGCTGCCAGGCAAGGGAGGGGAGAGACAAGGAGCTGGAATTTCAGCAGGAGACACCGTGTGAGAGCTGCTGCAGCTGCAGCAAGACAGAAGGACGACACATGTCCAACATGTTCCCAGCACAGACAGCTCCCATCCCTGTCCCCTGCCAGCTCCAAGATAAAACAGGCACCCGGAACTCACTTTTCCGGTCCTGTCCTTCTCCAAATGCAAACCTCACTGAGTCTGCAGGTTAGAGCTGGTCTGCAACATACTGCAAAGGTCCCAACTGCAGGAGCAGCAGAAGGAATCAGCATGGATCAGTCCATACTCACATCTCATCTGCCACTTTTCCTGCATCAGAGTGGCCCCTAAGGCCTGGGACCAGCACGACTGCTGTGAGTGATGTGAACTTCCAGCTCAATGAAAGCAGCCAGCGAGTCGTTCCACCCCAAACCGACCCCTCTTGGATGGAAACCATCTCTGGAAACCCAACCATGTCACAGCAATCGCAGCTTCTAATTTGTGAGCCTGCAAAGTGTCCCCTGCCCACCCAGCAGGGCTGGAAGGGGCACTGTGAACAGCCCCACACACCCCCTGATGGCACTTTGCAAAACACCCAGCTGAGCAACGACGGGAGCAAACGCAAAATGGAGCCAAAGGAGAGATGTCTGTGGGTTCAGAAGTGCCTCCCCTTCCCACAGCCAGCCTCTCGCTACCCAGCGTGGGAGGCCACGCACAGACCCTACAAACTGGGGTCCCCAGAGTCCTTCTGCACCCAGGCAAGTTGGGGAGCTCACTGTGGGCACACATTCCATGCCAGGGGATGGATTTAGCTCGGTGCTGAGCGGGATCCTTGCACTGAGCGCTCCTCCACCATGACCTGCTCCAAAACTCACACTGGTTCCTGCTTCACACGCAGCCCCTCAGCAGTTACCAACCAGACCTCCACACGAAGCCCTGAAATACCCCCCCCCTCCTGGCTGGGATTTTGCTCCATCTGTTTGCTCTCCCTCTCCCCAATTGCCATAGTAACCCTGCACAAAGCGCCTTCTGTGCCGCCAGCCCTGCTGGCATCGTGGCCGCGGGTGACTCATGGGGCAGGACCAGGGTCCAGGGGCTCCTGGAGCCAGGAGTCCCACAGGCATCAGCCCTTCCTCTGCAGGAGCAAGGCCTGAGGGAGCTGTGAGCGCCCAGTTTGGGACTGGGAATCATGGGGATGCACTGTCTGGTGGAAGCCAAGCTCGCAGGCAGGAGGGTTTGCAGCATGGGTTGGAGGGGCAGCAAGGGGCAGGGAGAATCCCTGTCCCAAACCCCCTGCTTTGTACAGGAGAGTCATTTAATGCCTCTGTGCATTGCCATGAACTCTCCTCTAACAGGGGCCCTGAACATCAGCCCACTTCCTTGTGCCCTCAAACAACTATTCTTGCCTTCCCAGCACTGTACCACTGGCATCAGTGACCACTCCCTTCTCACCCCATCTGGCCCAGCCCCAAAAAGTATTCCCTAGCTCCAACCTGAAAAAGCACTGATGAAACTGGAGGTATTCTGCCAGGGCCACCTACGTTGGTGGAAAACCCAGCTCAGCCCATGCCTGCAGGAATAAAGTCACCCTGGATGCTGCCCTGCAGCCTGGGAGCTGAGGTGGAGATTGGATTTGCCTGTTACGGCTCTCCCAAAATTTGTCACAAGATTTCCAGCCCTTGCAGCCTGGCCTGAACTCCTTCTTGCTGAAGCTTCTCCCGCTGCTCGCAGCACTAGTGCTTCTACAGCCCCCTCAGGGAAAGCCCATGCCCTGTTTGGGTGAATGAGAGTGGAGGAAAAAAAAAAGATAAAAAGGGAAAAAGGGAGAAGCAGAAAGGCAGTGGGATGGGCATGACATGACCCTGCAATTCAAGCCCATCAGTCATTTGCCTTTGGCCCCCACAGGCAGCTGCTGTCAGCTCCTTCCCACTGACAAGGCCCTCCCCAGCACTGTCTCTCCCACATTTGGGATCCCAGCAGGGTCGGTGCAGGAGGAATTGCTAGAATGTGCACAACTGCTTATGACACCTGAAAAACCCTGGGAACGCTCCAGTTTCCCAAGGTTCTTACAGGAGGGGTGTCTGCAAGCACAGAGCACGGCTCCCCTCAGAAGGTCCCTCCACGCAGGCTAAAGGGCAGAAGGAGGAGGCAACCTGGGGACGTGCCACAGTTATCCCTGCAAGCCCCAGGGCTCTGCTGCCAGCCCAGAGCCTGTGGGGTGGCAGGGCACTGCTCTGGGCAGTGGGAGAGGCTGCTGGCCACGGACACGCAAAGCACAGCACCCTGCACCCAGGGCAGGGGAAAATTAGCTGACAGAAGTTCCTGGTGCGGATGAAATTGCAACCCACGTGACGCTGCAAGCACGTAACTGCATCCTTTATGCTAAGAAAGGAACCATTTCCTCCTAAAGAAAAAAAAAAAAACCAAAACCCTACCAATTTTTTTTCTCATGCTATAACCTCCACCAGTTAAGAACCACCACAGACACTTCCTGGAACTGCTTAATTCTACACTGGAATCCTCATCTTTGCCATCACCAACTTCAGCCCTATTAAGCTGCACCTCTCCCCGGGAGCTTTATCCTTCCCACTCCGCTGGCGTGGGCGGAGAGAAACGAGCAGGACAATCTAAAGAACTGTAAATAAAACTATTTGCCCGAGTCGACCTTTGAAATTAAACCTCTCTCCGCTGCCTCCCCGGGGCTCAGGCTGCAGCCCCAGGTGAAGTCGGAGGCTGCTCCGAGAGCTGCTTTGGTAGTGCTGGGGGAAATGTTTTGGATGCATCCCGGTTCTCCTCGATCCGAGGAGGAGAGTCAAATGCCATGGGTAAGGCAGAAGGCTGGAGGGTGGATCCCAGCTCTGCTGCAAAGAAAGAGCTGGAACCAAAAAGCATCAAGGGAAAAAAAAAAAAGAATAAAGACATTTGAGGCAGGGTGCAAAGCAAGGAGGGGAATTTGGGTGAATTGGTCATGGGAGCCAGCTCCTCACAGGGGCACACTTTGTGCTATTTTCCACTGGTGAGAGTGGAAAAAGCTATCTGTGGAAGTGGAAAAAGGGCTCTCAACCTGCTGAAAGCCATCACTCATCAGCCTGCCGAGGTCCTGCTGCAGAGGGGCTCCGGCGGGTCATCGCACTCCTCACTTCTGCAAAAACTGCCAGCAAGGAGAAGGAAAAAACCACGCTGCAGAAAAAGCCCCTTGCAGCCCCAAAACAACCTGTCAGCCTGTGCTGAATCAGAGCTCCTGACTGCTGGGGTCGTGGGCACCCACTTTTCCCATGCAACAGGATTTTTAGTACGGGACAAGCGTGCAAGAGCCGCTGGAAAACCCTGTGTCCCAGGAATGCAACTCAAACCGGAGCCAGGAGCCAGCTTCACCCTCTGCATATTTTCCTTTAGACATGCTAGATTTTTATTTTTATTTTTTTTTTACAATTAAGACGCCAGAGTTTTAATCCCACACAAAACATGCAAGTTTCCAGCACTTTAAAAATAGATCCCCAGCTGCAAACACCGGCCCCCCGCCCAAGCAAGGAGAAAGCAACAAAACCGCAAGGATTGACCCCAAAAAAAGTTACACGGCCTCTTTTAGCACCAAAATCAGCCCTCTGCTCTCCCCCACCACGTGTTTTGGAAATTGCAACATCTACCTTGCTTCTTGTCCATGGTTTCCCAGAAATGAAGAGCAGCGCTGGCACGCCTGGCAGAAGAGAGGGATGGGGGCGGACCAGCGGAGGGAGGGGAAAAAATTCCCGCAGGATCCAACACACGGCACTTCTTGCAAGCACTGATGATTCTTTTCAGTGGGAATGCATGGCCCCAAGCACTCGCTGGCCTCACACAGCTCTCCTTGCCCGCTCTCCCCAGCTCCCAGCGGTCCCCAAGGCTGGGAGCAGCAGTGGAAGCAACTGGGGGGAGTCAGGGAAGGTAGAGCCACGTTCCCTCATCGGCAGCTGCCGAGGTTGGCCGGTCTCGGCTCCGATTACCCTTGAAAGCTCAACAGTTGTAAAAACTGCAGCAGCGAAATAGCAGGTGACGTCAACAGGAAACTGGTGGGGAGCCAGCTCCAGCTCCGGGAGCCGCCGAAGCACCGGATTGCTACAGTGCATCCCGGTGGGACACGTTTTCTTCCGACAAACTGAGTCATTCAAACCCAGCCTGCAGGCCCAGGCATCCCACCAGAGCGACCCTTGCACCGGGACAGCCCTTGGCACCAGCCAGCAGGGCAGAGGGGAGCCCAACTCGCCGGCCTGGGCGCCGACGGGGGTGCCGGGATGGAAAGAGGTCACATTTCGTTGTGCTGCAGGTGACACGCTAATTGCTCTGCCACTAACAACTATTACCACAACAAATAGTGGAAATATTGTTCCATGACAATACCAACACGGAGCTCAGCAGCTATTCCAGGGTGACAACCGAGGCGGCATCTCTGGCGGCAAAACGTAAATCTCCGCGTGGATTTGGGTGGGAAACAGCAGGGGAGAGTGGGGGGATAAGAGCATTTGTTTCTCTGCAAATATGTGCAAGAAAAGCTGTGGCAAAGTGTCGCTGCTCTTCCCCTTTCCCTCAGAAGCAGCCCAGCAGAAGCCAGAGCTGTTGTTCCCGATCAAAGCCAGGCTCAGCTTTGCCAGGCTGCAGTTTTGTTTTCTCCCTGACAGCCTGGAGGGGAAGACACTGTACCAGCTTCTTTACCTTGCACTAATCATAGAAAATCTGCCACTGCTTTGCTCCTGAGCTCTTCTCCCCCAACTCCAGGCTGTGCTGGGCCATGCACATTTGCAGGCTGAAAAGTCAGAGGTCAAGGTAAATGCACATACCAACATAATGAGTGGCTCTAATTTTAAATAGTGTTTATGTAAGCCCCAGAAGGACTGCGGAAGGTATTTTCTCAGGCTCATTTCCACTCCCAGGGTATAGTTTCAGGCACAGATCATCAGCACATAAAGGATGCTGACGCAGGGGCTGCTATTGCAGATGGCACTGAGAGCCACCAGCACCCATCCTGGCACTCCCGGGGAGAGCGATGCTGCCTTGTCCTCCCATCACAAACCCTCTTAACAGCTGATTCCCCCTGACCCAGACATAGACACTCCAGGAATTTTCACAGACACCCACAGAGTCAGAGCTGCTTTGGAGCAGAAAGTCCCTAACCCAGCAGGTGGGATGGGAAAGACAATTTCCTTTGAATTAGTCCCATTGGGTTTCAGCGCCCGAGGAGCAGAGGTGGTGTAAAGGAGAGCTTCCCGACATCTCAAAAGCATCTTAAAAACAAACAAACAAATAAAAAGAAACAAAAACAAACCCAAGCATCCTTTCAAGTCCCACCATTGGCAGCTCTTTCAAAAGTTTGCCAGCACAGTAGGAATTGGCCTTAAAAAAACGCGCCCCTTTTGCCATGAATTATCCAATCCTTTATAGGCCACAGGTAATCCCGGAGGAACAAAAGGCAGCGGGTATTTAACTGGCATTAAGGAAGCCTCCCCACACCTCAGTGCTGGGATGTCACCCTGTGACAGGTGAGGGAAGCTGGGGGAACAAGTCCTGCCATGGGGAGAAGTCAGGCACTCGCCACAGGGTCTGGAACACCCTGGTAGAGCCAGGGACAAGGATGGCTCCCATCCCTCCCAGCAGCCTCCTGCCAGTGGGCTGGCTTGAATAAGTGGAAGAGCACACCCTTAAAAACAGCAATGAGCTCAAACAACACCCTGCCAGCACCGGGCCCCTCTCCCCACCCTTCCCCTGCACACAGGCAGCCTCTCCTGAGACAACTTTGGTTAGGGCCAGGTCACCACCACAGCCAGGGATCAGGGATGGGGATGAGCTGCTTTCCATGAGCAGCAAAAGAGAGATGTCCCATTTGGGGTTGTTGGAAAGGAGCTTTTCGTAGGTGTGTTTGGGATTGAGCACAAAACAGATGACTTCACCTGTCCTGAAAAAAGAGCCGCTGCCTAACCAGGGAGAGGGGATGGTTTTCATGGATTTTCATTTCACCTCATTCCCTCTTACCAGAGAAGAGCCCATGCACCAGCTGGCTGCACTGTCCCAGCACCCCACTGCCTGATGCCCACCACACCTCGCCATCCAACTGGGAACTGCAGCAGCTTTCCTGACCAACCCCTGTAATGCAGCCACTGCCCTAAGCTTAGGATGCACTTGTCTTTGCACTTCCAAGGCACACACACATCCCATGGGAAAGCCCCACGTGCCCAAGCCACGCACGGGACACTCAGCCTGGAAACTCAGCAGCTCTGTTTTTAAAATAGAGCCTTTGAACAGAATCCAGTCGGAAAGGGAACAGGGTTATCTCTCTCACCCCCTCAGACGGTGTTTGGGGACCATCAATCACAACGCCACGCAGGACTCGTGACCCCCCAGCAGAGCAGGATGTCACACCAGGTGCCACCAGGGCTGGGTGACACTGATGCAAGGGGGAAGGGTGAGACCTCCCAGTGCCCAGCGAGGGATATGGGGTCAGGCAAAGCCACGGACAGCCAGAGCCAACGTTGGCACAGCCACCTCCGGGGCTCACAGCCACACCCTGGCTCCCTGCACTGGACAGATAACATGGCCTGAGCTGCAGCTCCGGGAGGATGTCACCGCCCAGCCACATTCCAGTTGTATTTTTAGGTTACCTGCACAACCCCGAGGGCTGGAAAAAAAACGTTTGATCCTGTGTTTTGTCCCCACGTGGCAGATTGCTCTCCTCCAGCCCCGTGATGGAGCACACGGATTCCACTCCCAAAAAACACACGTGATCAGAGGTCAGACTCCCTTCAGGAAGCCAAAAAGCCCCGTCTGGCTGACACTCACATTACAGGACTCGTCACATACACAAGGAGAGTTGTGGTGCCTTAACACCAGAGCTTGTGCAAAACCCCAGTGCAAAGGTGGTGACAGTCACAGGGGCACCGAGACAGAGTGTGGGCACAGCATCCCCTGGGAGCAGAGCCACAGGCCTGGAAGCTGCTTCCTTTGCATCCATTTCTCCAACTGAATTTTCCCCCCCAAAAAAGAAAGAAACAGCTGAGGCTGCACCCCCTCAAAGCTCAGCTGCAGTGCAGTGCTGAGGACACACTGAGGGTAGGCTGGGGGTGGTGGGTAAAAATGCTTGGGATGGGTAATTATCCCAACCTATGGATTGTCAGGAGTCACAGAGCTGGGCAGCACAGGGGCACACACAGCCAGTGTCAAACCCTCAGCCACCAAGCACCTCGTGGGACCAGCACAGACTGCACAGAGTCAGCTGCAGACACTGGAGTGTCACCATGAGACAAAGGTCTGGAAAGGAATCCCAGTCCCGATGCCGGAATTGTGAGGAGAAGGCAAAGGAGACAATGCTTAGAGAAAAGCAATGAGAAGGGGGGGGAGGGAAAGAAAAAAAGAAAAAGAGAGAAAAAGGAAGAAGCAGAACACCATCACCTGTGCTGATCTCCCTGCCAGCAGGTACCCAGCCCTTTCCAGAGCATCGCTCCTCCCTTTCATTTCTCACCCCGTAGGCAAAGCCATGAAAAAAATAAAATCTGCTTGTGATTGCTGTGACAGTCTGGTGACGGTTTTCTGATGGGAAAGAAAACTCAAACCGCTCTTGGAATAGATCAGCTTGACAGGAGGCACAGTGGGAAAGGAAAAAGAGTCATTTGACTTTGTAACTGTCAGCAGTAACTCAACTCTGGAGTCAATAGACACTTTTTCTATCCAAATTGGCGTAATTCAAGTACTTCCAGGTGTCCCCAAAACCTTGTAAGCTTGTCAAGAAAGTAAAATATTCCCCTCTCTGCTTTTAAGGCAGTTCTTTAAAAAAAAAAAAAAAAAAGAAAAAAAAAAGATTTCTACCATCCTCCCTCCAATTTACTTTGGGCAGGGACAGAGTGATTTCATCTCTGCAAATGATGTAAGACAGAGCAGGCACCTGCTCTGAAAACAGAATTTATGGAAGGGGAAAAAAAACCAAGGAAAGCCTCAATGTTCACAGTTTCCTGGTCCAGAGAGGGGCACAAACAAGAGACTGACCCAGGTGCTTCCCTGGCCCAGAGATTTCAGGCAGGACTTTCAGGACCAGCATCTGTGCTGGGGAATGGGGCAGGCAGCTGCTCAGAGGGTTCACAGTGACATTATCCCTCCGGGACCTGGAGCACTTCCCTGCTCCCAGGATGCCACCACGGCTCGAGGGGACAAAACCTGTGCAACTTCAGAGGAAAAACTCTGATCTCCAGCACTGACCTGGCACCAACTCTCTGGGGTGCAGGAGCAGGGAAAACCTTTGGTCATTTCCTTTGGAGCAGGGTGCTGATCTGGTGGCTTGTGGAAAACAGCAGGTTAGTGCTGGAGCACAATTCCCTACATCTCCTGCTGTCCCACACCAATTCTTTGCTTTTTTTGGTGCATTTTCAATGCCATCCCTCTTCCCTGCCTCTCTCACCCTGTCCTTCTCTGCTCCAGGGAACCAGGCAGAAGACAAAAATGCAAAGGGCTGGGGCAAAGCAGACACAGCCACTTGGAGACCTCAGTTTCTTAGAGGGAAAAATCCACCCCATCAGGAGGTGAAGGGGAAGGCTTGGATGAGGCAGAGGAAAACTGCAGGCTGAGAGCACCCAGGGAATACTGAGACTTGTCCAATTCCCCTCAGGCCACTGCTCAGCCTTATCTCCATGTAAAGCCTGTTACTGCACTCCAATCTCAGCACCCAGCCAAAAAGCACCAAAACCCACTAATGATGCCCCCAAGTCAGGGGAGGTGGCAGGTGACTCCTTTGGTCCCTGTCACCTGCTTGCAACGGGGGCTGCAAACAAGGGCTGATGTAGAAAGGGGAGAGCTGACCCTCAAAACCCCCAGGAGAGCTCAGCCCCAGCAAGCCAGACCTGCAGCCTCTTTCCCTGGCATCAGTCACACCATCTCTACCTCCTGCTCTGGGTATCTCTTGTTCTCCCATCACTGCTCCTCTGCCCCAGAGGACAGACTACATCCACATTCCCAGAACAAATCCCACATCTGGCTGGTCCATGAGATCAGCTCCTGCTGCTCACTGGTTTAGGAAGTTATATATATATATATATGTGTGTGTGTGTATATGTATCTCCTACACAGACAGACACACAGATAGATAGATAAGCACCACATACTTGCTAATCTCCACATTTTGCAGAAATCACCTGCAAACATTTTTCTCCTTTGTTCCTCCGCACTCCTTGCTGCAAAGCTTAAAAAAAAATCCCCCCCCCCCCAGCCAAAGGCTGGGCCACCAGCACACTGACAGCCCCCCTGCACCAGCTCTGCGTGAGGAAAACACCTATTTTGTGGTGGATTTGCCCAGTACCCACAGGGCAGCTTTGATTCATGCCGGGGAAAAGCAGGGGCTCCACAGGAAACGTGCCCACAGCTCGGTGGCCCCACGTGGCCCCGGCAGGAAGGGCAGAGCCTCATTCCGCTGCTCCCTTTGGGTGGGATTTATCTTCTTTCCCCTCCTTTTGTCACCCCCTCTCATATCCACCTATCACTCTGCAATTTTTCCAGCGTTCAGGGAAGTGAGTGTTGAGGGTAAAGCCGGATTAAAGAGCTGCCACTCTGCCCCAGGAAGGCAGAGGTCTCTGCAGACAGGCTGGTCCCGCTGCATCCGCCTCCTGTCCTGGCCCAGGAGCTCACAGGCAGTGACTCAGTGCAGCTCAGCCTGCAGCACTCGTGGGGCACGCTCAGGGCTTCCAAGAACCCTTTCCATTTAAATAAGAAGTAATCCATTCTTAAGAATCCCCTCAAACCCGGAAGGGCGAGCCTCACATCCGTGCTTTGGGGAAAGGAGCAGCGTGACATGCGGAGAGGAGCTGGAAGGAGACGTGTGAAACACCAAACCTGTCTGACATCAAGGGAAGCACACGCTGGCTCCCGTCCCTCTGAGGGTTACACACGGTTTCCCTCGCTGAGGTGACACTGTAAAGCCCCACGGGGAAACCCACACAGTTACCAAACATGAGATTCTTTTGTGGATCCAAAATTAAGGGTAAACTCTTGCAGCTACCTGGAACGTGCACAGAGGAATCACACGCACGGGGGGGAGCCGCTGGAGGAAAAGCTGAGTGGGTTTTCAAGCACCTCAGCAAAGCACACCCGAGGCTGGTAAGAGTTTAAATTGCAAATTCACTCACAGTTTCTGCCTGGTGATTTCTTCACTCTCACCACCCAGGTGTCCTTCAAGAAACCAGGCAGGGACAGGTGTAATTAATATCTGCTCTTGGGCAAGAAAGCAGCGTCTGCAGAGCAGAAGAGGCAGAAAAGCCACAGCACAGCCCTGCAGGTACCTCAGGCTCTGAGGACAATCCCAGCCCTGGCAGTGCCAGCCATCCTCTGGCATCTGGTGCTCACCACTGATGCTCAAGGACGATGCTCACAGCCAAACAATCACAGGGATCAACCAAAAACCTCGAGGAAATGGGCTGCAGATGCTAACAAAGAGTAAACACTGGGAGCTGTAGGAGAAGATCTAAAACACCCACCACATCCCCCTTTTTAAAAGCAGGGTGGAGCTGCTTCCAGACTTAAGGAAAACTGCCAAAGAGAGAAATAAGAGCACAGCACAGAGGCTGGTACAGGTCTAGGTTGTTCCCCCAGCAGCATCACCACCCACCTCCCACCCACCAGCACCTTCATCCTCCTTTCTGCACCATTACATCAGTTTTTCTGACCACCGAGCTCCTACCCACGGGGATGGCTGTCAGCTGGGAGCACCATGGGTGAGACGGTGCAGATTTGGCACAGAGTGGATGATTTTAGTTGTGGGGAGACCAGTGAAACCTCAGCAGTCAGCTGAGCCCACGTGCACACACACAGAAGTGCCTCACGCTGCCCTGCCCCGTGCTGGCAGGGATTCTCAGGGCGCAGGTATGGGGTTATACAAACAGGCATGTGGGGCTGGGCCCGTCACCTACCCCTGAGCACCTCTCAGAGGTGTTTGGAAGATGACAAAGAGCAGCCAAAGCCACGTTATCAGCACGAGATCATCTCATCTTTGGCTGAGACGCAGCTTGGCAGCGTGTCAGGAGAGAAACCGAGCGGTCTGCAGCGGCGGGGGATTTTTAAACTATGCGGAGCAGCTTTCTTGAAAAGCCCTGACAGTGAGCACATCTGGCCCTCAGCAAAGCAGCCACGTCATTCCTAGTGACGAGGTGCAAAGACATCCTCGGGTCTCCAGCACAACACACCCCTGCAGCCATGCCCATAACGTCCAGGGCTGATTCAGAGGGGCCATCCCGGGGACTGCACGCTCTGCTGCTCCATCATCTCCCTCTCAAGCCTCAGCTTTCCCACTCCCACGCCGAGTAAACCAAGCTCTCCATCCTACAGCAAAAAATGCCCCCACCACACAGTGTGTTTGCCCTTCACTACCTTAAGTAGAAAACAGCCTCCTGCAAGGGAGGGTTGAGAGCAGCAAAAGGGAACATCTGCTCCAGCTGTGCCAAAAGCCCTCCAGCAAGCCAGGTCAGGATGCTGCCATCCCCCAAGCTGCTGTTAACACACACCAGTGAAGACATCCACGGCACAAAACCCCTGCAGCACAGGCTGCTGCGTCAGCCATCCCCCTGAGATTCCAGCTAGGAGGGAGTTTATACACACACACACACACCACAGAGCAGTATCTAACTGGCCTGCAAGCCCAGACAAGCTGACACTCCCTAGATAACCTCGTCATCCTCCCCTAAACCACCCCCGGCCCATCCACGTAACCAGCCCTGCGTGTTTGTGATCTGTCAGACATATGACTGTCACCTGCCAAGCCCTGCAGGACAATTTCTTCCCCTCCTGTCCCTCTGCCCCTTACCACTGGTCCCATCCACACCCATCACTGACGGGGGATGAGGCTCTCGGCACCGCCAAAGAGATGCCAGCAGGACCCCATCCCATCTGCAGGGATTTATGCATTCCTTACTGGAAACCTCCAAGACCTTTCTGAATGAAATACAATCATTAAAAGCAGCTTTTAAGTTTCCTGAAAAGCACTGTCACAGCAGGAGATGAGGCAGCACGGACAAACACCCGCGATAAGGGGCACTTGGTGTCCCACAGACAGACCCCAGGGAGAAGAGGGTCCAAGCACCACCATCATTCCCAGAGAGCTCCAGCAGATAAAAGCAGTTCACCTGATGCCAGTGCCAAACCACAGCTAAGGTTAACGGCCTCTGATGGGAAATTACTTGTACTGAGCTCTCCGGAGGTTTCTTCCTTTCCAAAACCAGATTTTTCTTTGGTGGTGGTGCACAGAGAGGAAGAGTGAACGTTCCACAAACAACTTCTGGTAAGTGCTGTCTCCTCCTCATCCTGCCTCCTCTTACTCTCAAGTTACATTTTTTTTGATGGAAATTTATCTTTAAAAAAAAAAAAAATAATTTCGGTTGAAGTGATGAAATTAAGGCTTAGAACAGTGGACAGACTGACTCAGCACTGCCCCTCCCTGAGCACAGCAAGGCAGGAGGATGGAGACTGTGTGTGGCAGCCTGGTGGATGCTGGAGAGGATCCACCTCCCCTCCACCTTCACCCCACTGCAGGTCCAGAATCTCCCACAGCACGAGGCAATGATTCCTTTCCTCCCCTACTCGCTGGGTCCATGAGACCCCCAAATCCTGCCCTTCCCCTTAGCCACTCTATAACCCACCAGATGCTGCACCTACAGCAACTCTGTCCCAGACAGGGAAGAAGCTGCAAGAGAAAGGAGCAGGCAGAGAGCCCTGTCCCAGTTCCTGAAAGCAGAGCACACTCAGACCCACTGCAAACTGAGGCCCACTGGAGCCACGAGGCACCACTGTGGCATCTGAAATCACTGCAGTTGTGCCCAGTAATTCCAGTGTTCCTTGGGGCAGTGAACACTGGGACTCACAATACTGACACAGCACCAGTGCAGCATCAACCCAACCAGAGAAGGGGCTGTGGGAAGAGATGGAATATCTCCCAGGTGGGAAAAAGAGAAAAAACAACAAAAAACAACAAACAAACAAACAAACAACAAAAAAACAAAAAAAAAAAACAAACTTCCAGTTTTCACCATAAAAAAAATCTTCTCTGCCCTCTCCCCCACTCAAAATCCCTGACTAACACTTGACCTGTGCTACAGAGGTTTGTCAGCAAGAGGCAGTGGGTACATCCAGCTCCATATGTACCCACAAGCCATCCTGAGTCACGGCAGTAAAACCCCAAACTTTTTGTTGATGGAGCAAAATCACCTCCCCAGCCAACACAAGTTCCTCTCCCAGCTCTTTCCCCAGGAAACAGCCAGCCCAGGCTGTGACTTATTAACACCAGCAAAAACCATCTTCTGTCCAGAGAACCCACAGAGCCCCACACCTGGAAAGGTGGCATTTGGGGTCACAAAAAAAGAAAAAAAAAAATCACCAGAAAGCTGTTCCTGTTCCCAGACACCCAAAGGGAGCCTCTGAAAAGTACAGGTGAGTCTCCTCCAGCAACAACCAAACTCCAGCTCAGCCCTGGACTGCAGCTCAGAGCTGGAAAATAAAAGCAGCAACTTTCAGGGAGAAGCATTATCCACTGAAATAAAAAAACAACCAACCAACACAGGGAAGCATCCCCTCCAGGGAGGGAAACTGATTGCTGAGGCACTGCTAAATATTTATCACATCCAACATGATATTTTCCAGGCGCCCACCGTTACGCCGGGAGAAAGCACGAGGAGGAGGGCAGGAGCAAAGCGCTGTGTTCCCTCCAGCATCGTTAGAATTAATTGGATTTGAGCTCTGTGATGCTTCAAGTGGAATTAAATAAAAACCTGGCTCCCTGGGATCAGAGCTCCCGCCCCTCCAACCACACACCCTGCCCTGGGGACACCGGGCTGGCCGCTCTGCCCAGACACCACAGGAGCCCAGAGCCAAAATGCTGCCTCTGCAGGTCGTGACCCACACGTGTATTTTTGGCAGAACCACCTTTTTTGGGGTTTTTTTGGGGGATGGCAGCAGGAGAAGTGTGAATGGCACACACGAGACAGTACAGGATTCAGGGGCTGAATTGCACAACACCGGTGTGCTCCCACAGAGGGCACAGCCAGGGCACGGCAGGGACACATCCCCACTGCTTATTTACCCACCCAGAATAGATGTGCCACTAGAACAAGCACCAGTTCATCCCCAGGCCCTGGCGTTTCCCACTGCTGATTTTTCCAAGCCTCAGTGGCAAAGGAGAGCTGCCTTCCCAGAGACACAGCCTGCCTCCAGCCAGATCCTGACCTCTCTTCGCAGCAACACCCCTATTCCCAGAGGACAATCTTGCTTTTGAATTACTCTGGCTTCAGTAGTGGGTGAACCCAGGGGAGGCCAAGTAGGTCTTTTCCCTACAGATCCCACCCACACACCCACCCTCCCTCCCCACAGCTGCTTTTTCCAGCAAACTCCACGATTTTGGGAGACAGCTCCTGCCTGTCCCTCCAGGAGGGGCTTCCTGGGCATCAGGGGCCACTCGAGTCACAGCCAACAGCCACGGGGATGGGCACACGGATTTTCACATGCAGGCAGAAGATATGCCCCAAGGCCCAGAAGAAAGGCAACAGCCTGGACTTGCATCCACAGAATCTCAGACTTTGCACCCTCCCCTTTGTTTCTGCACCCACCCAAAGGCTGCAAATTCCCTGAGGCTTCATCCCTTCCTGCTTTAACCTCTTGGATGCAACACCCTCCCTTCACGGCATCCACCCACTAAAAAAAGGAACCTTGCTGGAAAATCATGCCCGTGCCCAGGCACGTGTTGCAAGCTGCAGCTACAGGCTGTGTCCCTTGCAAAGCTCTGCAAGGAGGACACAGGGGCAGCTCAGGAGCTTTGCTCCTAATTCCTTCCCTCAGTAACACCCATCCCAACAGACACAGCTCGAGGGAGCTTTGGTGACATTTTGCATATTTTAGCAAACGCCAGCCTTGACAGTGCAAGATAACACGGAACACAAGCGATATTCTCCCACACACCTGATCCTGCAAGATAACTTGGATCAAGCAGATAGGAGCCACGGGAAGAGGAAGAAAGCCAAAATCCTCCCTAAGCTCTGCACAAACCCCAGAAGGTGTTTATCTCACGAGGAAGGCAAAGCCCCAGCCCAGCACCATTCCGACGGCGCGTGTCACAGCCAGCCACGCACATTCCCAAGAACTCCCGAGGCAGGAGACAACCCCGTGACTAAGCCAAAGTGACAGGTGAGTTTTGGAAGGCATCTGTCATGGGAAGAGCCAACCCAGAGCTTCAGCACAACGGCCTCCGTTTACAACCCCGATCAACACAAGGCCGAGCAGAAACAGGAAAGGAAACCTGAGACTGCTCACTGAAATTCCCTAAGGAAAATTAGGGAAATTTAGCTTAAATTCAGGCTGAAAAAGGAGAGGGAGAAGGAGGTGTCAAGAGTGCAGCATCCACGGTCCCAGCAGCAGGTGGGACACACTCAGACCCACGAGTATCCCTGTGTGGCTGCAGGAAAACCCGGAGCACTGGCACTGCCGAGGCAGGTGCCAACCAAGGAGAGGCACAGAGGATGCTGAGCAGGACGAGGGGGGAGGGTTGTGAAGAGGCAGATGTGTTACACATGCTCAGGATGGACCCCTGTGCTGCTGCTGCCCTGATGGAGGCAAAGGAGCTCAGGTCAGACGGAAACTTGGAGCTGCTGGTGCCAGCAGAGCCCAGGCACACTCAGCACACGTGTGACACCTCCAGCAAAGGACAGTGGGATGAATTAAATGAATGAATGAACCAGTTCATCACAGCCAACAGCCCTGTGCAACCAGAAACCTGGGGACACAGAACAGTTCCAAACCTCCTCTGAGGGAAGCACCACGCTCCCAGGCGCTCCCACAGGCTGATATCACCTTTTGCTGTCAGCCAAACTGCTTCCCCCAGAATCCACGGGGCACGAGTGGTCCCTGAGCCAGGCTCACCTCGTCCCTCCATCCACACATCCACTGGTCAGTCACAGGCAGCCAAGGAAAGGTCTGGGCTCAGGTGTCCCAGGGAGAGCCCTTTAAGAGGCCCGGTTGATCCCTTCCAACGCGGGACAGCAGGAGGCATGTGCTCCTACCTGTGAGTCAGCAGCTCCGTAAATCGCTGCTGATTCACCCCCTGCTTACACAGCAAACAGGAAACTCAGGTCCACATTCCCTCGGGATAAGACACGGAGCGTTTAAAAGCAGTGGGGGGGGAAAAAAAAAAGTCACGCCGCGGTGCGTTCATCTGCTCACATGGCTCCTGACTTCAAGCTTCCAAGTGCATCACTCCCGAAACAGGGAAAACCCCTCAAATTTCATCCCAGCGATAAGAGAGAGGCAGCAGCCGCACGCCGTGTGCTCCCTCCTCCGTCCGAGGATGCAACCGGAGCTCCGGGACAGCGGCAGAGCCATTTCCCTGTCCCCATCCATCCCGGGGCGATGCCAGCCGGCCAGCACTCACCTTGGGACGGGGACGGGCCACCTGAGTCACGGCTGTGCGCTATAAATAACTCCCGTGACACACGGTCACGCTCACGCAGGGACGGTGGGAGACTCCAGCACGGCACACATGCCGGCACCGGCTCCCAAACAGGGACGCGAGGTGACACGAGGTGACACGAGGTGACACGAGGTGACACGAGGTGACACGAGGTGACACGAGGTGACACGGTCGGGACCCGAGCCCCGTCCCCCCGGCCCGGCCGAGCCAAGCCGCTCACCTGCGGCTCCGAGCCCAAAGGATGCCCAGGGCAGGAAAAGGCTCCAGCAGCCGCAGACGGAACTTGACTCTTTATACCGCTCTCCACACGCCAGCGGGAGCTTCGCCCCCCCACCCCAGCCCCGTTCCAGCCAGATCCCCCAATTCCACGCTCGACACCCCCCCCCACCATTCCCCGCGGGATCGCCCCCATTCCACGCGGATCCCCCTCCCCAGTTCCACGCCGCTCCTCTGCCCACACCCACCCGGGAGACCTCGGACCCTCTGCAGCCCCGGGAGACCGCGGACCCAGCCCCGGCCGCAGCGACGCCGCCGGGCTGCGGAGCCTCCCGGGCCCCGCGCAGAGGAAGCGGCGGCCGCGGGGAGCCCACGCCCGGCGGGTTGGGCAACAGCGCCGGCCCCGCGGTTACACCAACCCCAGCGGCGCGGCTCCGCCTGCCCGGACACCCCCCGTTCCCGTTCCCGTTCCCGTTCCCATTCCCGTTCCCGGTCCCGTCCCCGGTCCCGTCCGTACCTCTGGGCAGCGACATGGCGCTGAGGGCCCGGCGGGCCCGGGCTGAGCGCAGCCCGCGAGTCCCGCCCGGCGCGGCCCCGCCGCCAACACCGCCCGCCGGGCCCCGCCCCCCGCGCCGCCATTGGGCAGCGCCGCCGAGGGGGGCGTGGCGAAGGGCTCCGCGCGCAAACAGCTTTGCGGTTCTCGGGCACGGCTGGGAGGGGGAAGTGAGGCGGGCGGGCCCCGCCTGCTGTCCCCGCTGTCCCCGCTGTCCCCGCTGTCCCCGCTGTCCCACTGTCCCCGCCACCGGTTGGGACCCGGAGCATCGCCCCTGGACCCCCGTCCTGTGCCGCACCTCACCCCCACGTTCTCTGGCCTCATGGTGGTGGTTTGGGGGGTTGGTGCTGTCAGCTGAGAGCGGTCAACTCATCGCATCTTCCGCCGGTCCTGAGCACCGTGGGTCCGGCTGAGGGATGCGAGGGAACTGCTGTAGCTGTGTCTGGAGAGCTTGAGGTTGGATATTAGGGAAAGGTTCTTCCCCCAGGGGGCGGTTGGCACTGAACAGGCTCCCCAGGGCAATGGTCACGGCTCCAAGGCTGCCAGAGCTCAGGGAGCGTTTGGAAAACGCTCCCAGGAACTGGGTGGGATTGTTGGAGGTGTCCTGTGCTGGGTCAGGAGTTGGACTGGATGATCCTTGTGGGTTCCTTCCACCTCAGGGTATTCTATAATTTATGATTTGTTACTGAGGAATCAATCCCTTCCAGCCCAGGAATGTGTTGTGGTGCATCCCACGGCCAGGATGCTCCCTCAAACACCTGAGCTGGGCTGCAGACAGAGGTGCAGGATGGGAGGTGAGAGATGCAGTTGAACAAGCTAAAAGGAGATTCCAAGTACCATTTTTTGGCTGGAATTCCCAGTGTGATCCGCACAGATACAAAGGAGGGGTGGCAGCTGCTGGCAGCATTGAGATCACAGCTTCTCTGCCACAGCCAGTTCTCAGCATTGGGTTTTGCAGGGCATTTGGGATAAGTCTGAGGGCTGGAAAAACTTCCTCAAACCCAGGCAGTTCAAGGGAATCACTGCCAGAGGGAAGGAGCTGTGTGGACCTGGATCAGTGGCTGCACAAGGACAGGAGCCTCAAGCAGCCCTGTGACCCAGCAGCGATGGCACAAGATCCGGCAGCTGCACGTTGAAGGCAGAAGAGTTCAAATGGGGAATAAATTACAGGTTTTTAATGGGGAGAGCAATTACCTTACTGAGAGACGTCGCAGATTCACCACCTTTCAAGTCTTTCAACACAGGCAAGGAGGAGTCTTTCCAAAAAAACTCCTCTCCGGTCCAACCGCGGGTCATTAGCGCTGACGCAAGAGCCGCGGCTGTCACTGCCGGGCTGGGCAAGCAGGAGCCCAGCGGACCTTCCTGGCATTTATCCATGCAGATCTGGGAACAAACAACAGGGTTTGAGCCCCACTTGGGGCTGACCCAGGTCTGATGCAGGTTTGGGCTGAGCCAGTGCTCGGGTGTGAGGTTTGGGGGGTGCTGCAGCAGAGCCAGTGTGGAGCTGCGAGGACCGGTGGGACCAGCTCTGACACCCGGCCCTGCTGCTGGCAGAGCCTGGGGTGTCACTGCAAGCACAGGCCACGACCCTGCTGTCCCCAGGCATGTGCCAGTGTGCACCATCCCCCTGCCTGCATCCCAGGGCACGGCTGGAGGTCACCACTGGCTCCGGGTGCGGGTACAGGGGTGGGTGAAAAAGCCACCTGGCTCTGATTCACCTGCCTTGAATCACCAGGCACTCCACAGGTGGGGGTTTGTCACCTGCTCCCAGCACTGGAGCGCTGCAGAAACACGAATGGAAACTGGGACACACTTGGCATCCAAATCCAACAGGGTGAGAAGGCCGTGGAGCTGGGCAGGGAGCGCACAGACCCCCCTGGGGCTGCAAGGAAGGGACCAGAGGCAGCCATGTGGTCACCTGCCTGTCATGGCAGGGCATGGGGAACTCCTGGGAGACCTCTCCTTTTCTTCTCAGCCTCCCAGTGCCTGCCAGCACGGCTCCTTCTGCCTCCACCTCCTCCTTCTGCCTCCACCTCCTCCTTCTGCCTCCACCTCCTCTGTCTGAGCTGCTGCCGTTGGACCTGGCGGATTCCCTGCTGGAGAAGGGTGTCTGCCAGATCAGAGGCAGCTGGATCTGCTGGCCTGGGGCAGAGAGGAATCATCACAGGCAAAGGCAAATCAAAGCGTCCCAGTGGAGCCCAAGTGCTCCCAGAAATTTTGGCAAGGGTGCTGGATTTTTGGCGCTGCTGGAAAGCCTCTCCATGTATCCAGGGGGCTGTAGGTAAACCTTTGGATGTGTAGGCTCTGGATCAGGATGATCACCAAAGGAGCAAATTAGGAGCCCCTCACCTCTGTCTGTGCAAAACGTGGTTCTCCTTTCCCCCCTCTCCTAATGCTTCCCAGACTGACTGTCTCCCGAGCATCCCTGTGTGCTGGAGGACATCAGGGTGCAGGATTCAGCCCCTCTCTCTGCCTGCTCCAGGCTCCCCCTGCCCTCAGGCTCGTGCCAGTTATCCTCCTTCCTCCCTGCAAAATCCCAGCAGTCCTTGGCCTGGCTGTTGCAGCCTCTTGGCATTCCCTGTGTTCCCCTGCTCTGGGTGTTTTGCTGTTTGTATCTTCCTGCACCACCATATGGGGTAGGAGAAACGTGGAGCAAAGGATGCCAGGGAGGGGATGAGGAGAAAGAAAACATCTCCTTGTCGATATTCATGGAGGAGGAGGGGAAAGAAGCCCTGTGGGGCCAGTGGGTGCTGTGGACACCTGAACTTGACAGGAGTGGAAAAAAGCAGGAGACCCCGACAGGCACAACACCAGCACTGGCTGATGGAGCAGCACAAACCAACCAAGTCCTGTGGCCTGAGGACTTCATCAGCTCTAACTCAGGCAGCTGGAGCCAAGGGATGAGTAAACAAAGGCCAAGATGGTGTTTAGGTGCAGAGGAGCTGCTGGTGAACTATTACAAGTTCCAGGTTAATTTTAGGTGTTGCTGCTTTTCCTGTTGCACAGGCGGCTGCCAACCTGCAGACACCTCAGGCAGGCTCAGCTCCTGCCAGCAAGAGCTTTCAGGTCAGGGATAGGATGTGGACATGACCCCTGATGCTCCAAGGGGTGGAGCCCCTGTGCTGTGGAGATGGGTTTGGAGGGCTGTGGGTGTTCGCCTGGAGAAGAGAAGGCTCCAGGGAGACCTGAGAGCCCCTTCCAGTGGCCAACGGGGCTCTGAGTGCACCAGCGCAGCAACACCAGTGCACCAGGGCAGGACCAGTGCTCTGATTCAGCCGCATCAGCACAGCACGGCAGGGCCAAGCGGGGCAGAGAACCCAGTACAGGAAGTACTGAAGGGAAGACCGCACAGCAGGGCAGCACCGAGGCTTGTGCTGATCCTCAGTAACCCAGCGCCAGACCAGTGCAGGACCAGTACAGGACCCAGTGCCACATTAGTGCCGCGTGAGTGCTGCACCAGTATGTGACCAGTGCAGGACCAGTGCAGGACCAGTACCCGACCAGTACGGCCCCGGTGCTGTTGGCCGTGCCCGCCCGCGCGGGGGCGCCGTGCGCCGCTGGCGGTGGGGTTGGGATTTAGGGTGGCCCCACCGCCGTAGGGGCGTCGCCGCTTTAAGGGGCGCGCGGCCCTACCAAAACAAAAGCGCGGCGCGGCCATTGGCCGGCGCCGGGGCACGTGGGCCGCACAGCTGGTTTCCTGCGGCCGGGGCAGCCCCGGGCCCGGCCCCGCTCCGGGGCCCGACAGCGACCGGCACCGACACCCGCACCGGCACCCGCACCGGCACCCGGGCACGCCGGCCATGGCGCACTCGGCGCCCCTCGGCCTCCTCGAGCAGGGCTGCCCCATCCAGGTGGAGCACGACCGCAAGCGCCGGCAGTTCACCGTGCGGCTCAACGGTGAGCGACGGCGGGGCTCGGGGCTCGCTCGTTACCTGCTGCCCTCTGCCCCCCCCGCTTCTGCCTCGCCGGCGGACCCAGACCCCCATTCTCCCTTCCCCCCCCGCCCGTCGCCCCCCGCCTTCCCCCCTCGCGCCCCCCTTTTCTCCTCGTCTTCCCCCTTGTTGCCCCCTTTGTCCCCCCTTT